>CAOLHI010004540.1:0-139277 GCA_948474755.1 Ctenosaura bakeri
CCCGCCCGCCCGCATCGTGCGAGCTTTATTCTGCTGGCCTTTTGTCTAGAGATGGGTCAGATGCACGTGGGAAACACTCAGAAGGTGGCTCTTGGCTCGGCGGAGCGTAAAGTTCCTTATTTGCATTATTACAGGGACTGCTGGGTTTTTTCCTTCCTTCAAACGAAATGTGGCCACCCCGGGGAAAAGGCGCCAACCTACAAACCACAGAGCCAAGCATCTGGGATGGGTAGGAATCTCGCTGCCGCCTCAAGGGCCATGTTGCATGTACATGGATCTGATTACCCGAGATGGCACCGGGCCATGGGGCGGAGGATCACACCCTGGGGATCTGCTGTTAAATGCCTTTAGCGAGTTTGGGGGTTCCTGCAAAAAGTCTGCAAGCGGACGGTGCCAAAACCGCTCTCTCCCCCACCCCGCTTTCAGGTGGACTCAAAGGCTAATGAGCAAGTGAAGTGCAGAACCTGGACCTCCTCATTTTTGTTCCTGTGCATAAATCAAGGTTGCAGACGTGACACTTGCCTGCTTGCCACACAAACAGAAAATTTTGGCAGTGCCACTCCCAGCATAAATCAAGGAAATGAAACATGTGTACTTATGAAGCTAATTAGGGAACATCTGGCTGGTTTTCCAATCTCTTTGTGCCCCCCCTCTTTCTCACGTACATACAGAGAGAGAGGTCACAAATAAATTCTTCTTTTGCAACCAGCCCACCACATGGTACAGAATTGCACAAAACAAAAAGGGAAATGGGGGCAGTGGGAAACAAGGAATTCAGCAGCACCTTTGCGACTGAAATCTTTTTAACGCCATAAGACTGGAGTACTTTTATTGCCCTTTAGCTTCAGTGGCTGCATTCTTTGGCATGCAGAGAGCTCTAGTGCCTCTAACAAAACCATATTTCCCAGGTCTCAGTGGTGCAGCCATGGCAGTTAAAGGGGTATCAAAGCGCTACACAAGTGCAGTGTGAAAGAGATGCAACAGATTTATTTAAGCATGAATGTTTGGGGATTTCATTCCATGTCAGGTGCACTGATGGAGTCCCATAGGAGTGTCACAGGATTTTAAGCAGTTGCATAGTTAGGGGGATACAGAAAAATGCAAATTGCCAGGGACCCCAGAACTGCTTTTACAGTGTGGGAGCTCAACTCTGACAGGCAGTTTATTAATTTCACCTTCTTTTACTATTTTACAAATAGTAAAAACACAATTACCTTGCATTAAAATAACAGCAGCAACAAGGATAACAAACTGGAAACAGTCTGACCACCATGAATGCCAAAACAAAAGAATAAATGAAAACAAAAATGAGTAAAAAAAAGAATACATATCAAACAAAGGGAAAACATAAGTGACACCTTATTTAATGAATGTAGAGATGAATATAAGGTTTTCCTAATAAATCCATACCCTCAACTACATTAATTTAAAAGTGAAATATGTAGAAATGTGTCAGAAGGTGCAAGACTGAATACATAATACCTGGAAAAAAACAACAATGCAGGACATGTATAGCTAGCATATTTCTCAGCAACGGGTACCCTGGGAAAGCTCATGTGAGACACACTCTCCCCACCCTTCAAGGCTAATCAACTATTAGTTTTTAAGGGTGGGGAGGGTATGTCTTACATGAATTACGTGAGCTTTCCCAGGGTCCCTGTTGCTATAAAATAATTGCACCCAAGTCCCATCTAGGAGATGTGGGGAGCAATTCTGTTGTGGGGTTTTTTTTTGGGGGGAGGAAGTATGTTAAGCTCAGGGAAGACTTTTTTGTTCCTAACAGAAAGTGAGAAGGTTGTTGACTTCCTAATATAAAGACAAAGGTCTCTCCTGGGCTGACAATGGCGGAAGGGTCCCAAAAGCATGTCAGATTTTCCCCAGCTCCCCCTGAGGGGATTTGTACCATTTTAGCTGGTTAAAAGGCTGGGGGGGAGCAAAAGACCTGCCACCACGCAGAGCTTGTGAGAGGCACCCATAGTCTGCAGAACTGGTTGCGGCTTGTTGATGATGGGCTGGTTTGGTTTCAGCTGTGAACTCTAGGTGTCAATTAGTGGTGTACTGTCATTTAACTTTTTCTGCCCTGTCTTGTACTAGGTTGTTTCTGGGTACCAGACTTGCCTTCTTCGTTCATTTATTTCATCTTGTTGGGTGAGCGCTGGAGTTTGAGAAATACCTCTTGTAGAGCCCTGGCTTTTGAGTCTCTGTCTTGTGAGCCTGAGCAGATGTGGTTGTCCTGTAAGTAATAGATTTGGTTGTGTCTTCTGGGTACAAGCTCAAAGCATGTAAATTTTTGTAGTAATCAGTCAGAAAGAAAGCTGTTGATATAACGTGGTGCTCGGATGTCAACTGTGTAGCTGTACACTAGTGCCAAGAAAATGAACTTGTTGTTTGGATTGTTCTAGGTGTAGGTTAGTGGTAGAGTGAAATTCTTGGTGGAAATGACAAAACAGCACTACCTGTCACTTAAGTTCCCAGCTGGAAACTTCCCAACACATCAGTTATAGCTACTTCTGGAGACTATTGGTGCCCTCTCACAGGCTCTGGGAGGCAGGCCTTATGTGCATAAAGCCCCCAAATTTGAATAATTATTTGCCTATTACAGGATACATAACACAGGTAGAAATGCAGGGATGAGACCTTGGTACAGACCCAGATTCCAACTTTCCCCACAATATTATAGGTCCTAATAATCTCACCCACAATATCAGAGCTGCTTTCCCTGTTCATCCTCTGGTGTGATTTATGCCACCATTTGCCCATAACTCCTCCTTACGCTATGCATCAAGCGAACAGGAGCATTTCTGTATAAGAGGATAAATGGACACAAAAACGACATTACAAATGTCAGTGTTCAAGACCCAGTTGCAGAGCATTTTGCTCTTCTTGGACATTCCATCTCTAACTCACAAGCAACTGTTCTGGAAGGAAAAAGAATCAGCGTGAGATTGGAAAGAGCTGAATTGGGCTATAGTCACAAATTCCAATCCATTAGCAGGGGTAAGAGCAGAAATAATAGTTTGTTGGCACACTACATATATTAGCATACAGGTCTACTCGCAGTTAAACATATAACAGATGGGTTCTACTCAGAAAATATACCTGCTTCAGGGGAACTGGCTTTCAGGTATGCAGAAGGTACTGCTTTAGCACCTCAGGACTAACCAGCCAGCTGTATCATGTTATACGATGCTTTAAAGCTTTGTGACCAGGGTCAAAATTTGCATCATTTTGCATTCCATTGCAGCCTGATCCTCTCCGCAGCCCCTGCGAGCTAATTACTTAAATACCTGTAAGGTTAATATTTAACTCCATCAGTGCATCTGAAGAAGTTGACTGAAATAAAAAGCAACAGCTTCATGCTAAAATTAAATAGTGTCAAAAGTGCTGTTAGATTTCCTTCTTCACTCCCTGTACCCTTTTCTTTTTTATATAGACACAAAGAAACAGGAGAGATATCTAGGTGGTTTGCAGCTAAATATTAATATTAAAGTTTGTGCCTTCCAGTGGCCAGCTGACATACCGAGACCTCATGGATTTTATAGGGTTTTTTTTCCTTAGGGAAGGAACAGCAGAAGTATTTTTGCCAGTTCCTGTCAGGTTACAAGGCTCCCTGCCATAGGCCATAGACTATGGTCTGTTGGATGTGTATTGAGGCAAATTTATTTAACCATCCCATAAAAGTTACTAATGTTTGCAAATTGGCTATTACAAAGTATCCATTGCTAATTCTTATTACAACAATGTATCTAGTTGGAGGGGAGAACAGATAAGGATGAAAATGAAAGTGCATACTAGAGACACATTGTTTAAATAACCTTTTTTTAAAATCAAAATAAGCTATTGTCTACCTTTGTGAATTGTGGGTTTTCCGGCACATGATGGTTCCTTCCACTGAAATATAGCCCACAGCACCTAGTGTTCACTGGCTCTCTCCCATCCGAGTACTAACCAGGGCTGACTCTGCTTAGCCTCCAGGATCAGAAGGGGCCTTGCTAAACTCCTAAGTAAACTCTGGTATCCTAGTGTGATGCATGAAATATCCATTGCACTGCATGGAGTCTCATGGTTTAAGATGAGAGGGCAGATTGGCATTTTCAGCTTGTAGCAGCTGGCATACCATGCAAGACCGCTGTCTGGAAATAAATCTCAGCATGTCTGTGATGCAGCCTGGAAGTAAGTAAGAGCTGCTATTTAGGGAAATCTGATTTGACAGTGTTCAGGACTGGTCTGTGCCTTCTCTGAATGTGATCCTAAACACCCTTATAAATTTCTCTGTGATTTTGGAATCGTGAAGAGCTACCCTCTGGTCTAGAACTAGGCAACAAGATCCCTGTGATAGCTGGAGACTACACTGAGGGTGCTGCCATGTAATTAATTAAATGTTATCAAAGAACTTAGATGTCTCTATTCCAAGACAAACTTAATGAGCAAAAAGGCACTTCTATTTTGCAGCCAAGTGAGTTGAAACCGGGTCAGCATGACAGAGGATGGAAGAAATCCCTGAAATACCAGGGTACTTTTCACAGGAAGGAAAGTATCTTGGGAGGTTGCTCTGCCCTGTAATTTAGAGGAAATGAGCTGCAAGTCTGTCAAGCGTAGCTCCCCATGTTTGGTGAGATCGCTGCTGCAACCCTCAGGGTCATTCCTGCTGCATGTTTAAAGCAGATCAGTAACGCTGGCACCAAAGTTCAATTTGAAGAAATGAGGGGAGCAGAAGGGCAGCAGCTCTAGCGTTCTCCCACATACCTGGAGTGTGGGGTAACCTGGGAAATGCAGCACAAGCCCACTTCATAGACTTACTTCCCCCCTCTTTTTCATTTACATAGCATGGAATGTATGAATCTCAGAATGCCATAACAAGTTTGGCAAGCCCTGTAATTTCATCCCTAGACTTGCAACAGGCTGTTCTGACTTTATGATGCACAGCACATTGTTTCATCCCTGAAAAATTCACCACTAACTGTGGTTCGGATACATGGCTGTTCTGCAGTCAACTTGATGGCATGGCTATTCTAGACAGAGTGGAAAAAAAGAAACCTCCATTTGGCTCTGAGCACCAGAATGATTTGGATTTAGTACACCGCTAGCTTAGTTTATTATAGGGTTGTTCATCCTGGAATCCACAGAACTTCAAGTCCTACGGAGACAGTGGTATGGGCAGAACAGGACATAATTCATGGCTAGGATATGTCAGAAATACTCTGCTTAACATTCCTTGTGTTTTTACTTGGACAGTTTTCTTCCTGCTTTGGGCTGCGCTTCAGAAACCCTCTTAATCCTTGTTACTGCGGTCATTAACTAGGAATTGGTTTGGTCACCAAAGTCAGGATCAACATGTTCCAAACCTCTGGAGCTTCTAGAAACTGGGGAAGATAAACTTGGTGCCTCAGATCATTTTGAGGTTTCATTTAAACCGGTTGCTGTTGGAGTGAGATCTCTCCCCTCGGGATCATAGAAGACGAGGCCCGCGGGCCGTCTAGTCCCAACCACTGCTTCCTGCAGAAGAATCCAAGGTGAGATTAGGGGGTTGGACTGGATGGCCCCTGTGGTCACTTCAGGCTCTGTGATTCTCTATGAGAACCTCCCCAAGAGACAGCTCTCCCCTCCCTCGGTAATTAGTGTCATTATCCAAGTGCTCCTAAGCGTAAAGAACTTATTCCTGCTGCTCTGGAAGTTACGGTCTCATAGGTCTACTCTTGCCCAGGCGGCAAGAAAGAGCTCTTTGGCTTTTGTCCGTGAAACAGCCGTTTGAGCAGAGGTGGGCGACTGTGGTGAGGCCAGAGGCCAGCGCAAAGGCTTAAGAGGGAGCCACCCTGCTGCCCTTCAGAGCCCGAGTGCTTTAAATCTTCCCTCACAGAACACGTTTTTCACTTCTTTGCCCACGTGGTGCTATTCTGTGGATCACCATCCTCGACAACAATGTTCTGCCTTTCCTCCAGCGAGCTCAAGGCAGTGCGCTTGGCTCTCCTCCTCTCTGCTTTATCTTTCCAGCATCCCTGCTAAGTAGGTCAGGCCGAGAGAGACAGACTGGCCCGCGGTCACTTGGTGCATTCTCATGGCTCTTGAAAGTACTTAATAACCACTGCACCTCTCCAGGTAGCTGCTTCTGTTTATATATATATATAGTTAAAGTGCAGCACCAAGAACTGGATACCTTAGTCCAGGTGAGGCCTGACTAGTTCAGAATAAAATGGAATTACTATTTGTAAATTGGAAGCTCTGTCACTATATTTGCCTTCTTTTTTTGCAGTCACAGTATCCTGCTGACCATATTCCGGGTGCGAGAGAGTACAGTCCTGAGATGCTTTTCAAGTACACAACTGCCATGTATTCCTCATCCTACAGCTGTGTATTGAAGGTTTCTTTTGGTTCATTGCTTGAATACCTCTGTTAAATTTCATGTTGTTTCGGCCCAATCTTCCATTTACGCAGGATAATAGTAAATTTTATTCCTGTCATCTGAGGGCTCAGTTGTCATTCCTGCCAGTAAGAATTTTGTCAGTAGGGCAGGGGGTTGGACTAGATGGCCCTTGTGGCCCCTTCCAACTCTGTGGTTCAACTTGTTCACTGAAATCACTTGATTTAAGACAACCAAAGTTTTTGGGCTCAGGACAGAGCAGTGCAGCTCCCCGTTCAAAGTCTGCATTCAAAATCCCCATTCAAAGTCTCCATCCAGTTTGCTAAGGCCATTTCCACACTACACTCTTCTAGTGTGATTATTCCACTTTCAACATCCTGTGGAATCCTGGGGCTTGAAGTTTAGGGAGGGGCATTTCGGATTCTCAGCCAGAGAGGTCTTTGGCCTCAGGAAACTACAAACCCCAGAACTCCACAGGAGCTTGAAAGTGGAATAGTATCACTAAAGCAATGCAGGGCAGCTGCTTTTTGAATGTCCCATTTTGTCCCTCTGCCCAGTTTCTCGCTTTGTCCTGGTTCACTTCCTTTGCTGTAGACTAAGGCCATTTCCACACTTCAGTGTTATAGTGTTATTATTCCACTTCCAACATCCTATGGAATCACGTTGTTTGCAGGTTGGGGAGGGGGCTTTAGAGTTCTCAGCCAGAGAGCTCTTTGGCCTCAGGAAACTACAAATTCCACAAGATGTTGAAAGGGCAATAAAGGCACTATAACAGTGCAGTGTGGAAAGACCCTTTGGGATTTGTGATGGAATGGACACACTTGTGTTGTTCAATTCCTCTTACATTACAGTTCTCCATCACTTTTCTTATATAACTCTCTTCTCTCCTGGAACACATTTTGACATAGCTTCTCCAGACAATTAAATGGTTCTTTTACCATTTTAAAAATCTCTGTTCTTCTCTCTTGCTTTCCAGGACACTCAGTTCGATTTCCCCCTCCCAACCTATTAACAGTTTTTTAAAAAACCTCTTAGCCTCATTCTGCATCCTTTGTTCTCACTATCTATATGGCTGCTTCCGTTTTAATTTTTTTTGGGGGGGGGAGTTATTTGCAAGCTTCAAATGTTACCCAGAGTCTTTTGATGCTCTCTATGATGTGTGGATAGCATAGTTTTTGCTCCAGCTGTGCAAGCGCGACAAGGCTTAAAGCAGAAATACCAAAATAGACAACCACCTTTGGAGACAGAGGTTCCATTTCGCCAGTATGGCTTCTATCTGCTTCAGTGTCTTGCTTTCAAGGTAGGAGCAAAAATCAGGAGAGACTGAAAATTACTGTTGTTAAAAGAAAACAGAAAAGCAAATGAGAGAGAGAAAGAGATGAGAGAGGCCTATATCTACAGCTGATTAAAGGCCAGCCTGTCATAACCCTGTTATAAACTCCATGTCATCACTTAAAGAAACCTGGGCCATTTCCGCACTAGCTTGTTCTAGCGCGATGGTTCCACTTTCAACCTCCTCTGGATCCTGGGGTTTGCAGTTTCGGGAGGGGCCGGCCGGCCCCTCCCGAAACTGCAAACCCCAGGATTCCAGAGGAGGTTGAAAGTGGAACCATCGCGCTAGAACAGGCTAGTGCGGAAACGGCCCTGATGTCTCACCAAGGGATTCTTTTATAATATCCTGGACAAACCTTAGAGATAATCCTGTCCAGTGTTGATAAGTTTGCAACAAGTTTTTATAGCTGCAGATTGTAGGCTCACAATGCAGATCAAGGTTGTCTGCTTCAGCGGAAGAGGTGAATAGTGTGATGATGCTTGGAGATGCGCATCACAGTTGCTGGGTCTCTGAATCTAGAGTGTTTTTAGAGCACAATCTAGAGAAAAATAAGATAAAGGACTCTACAGGAAGTATAGCATACATCCTAATGCTTGAGGATGGGTATAACATGGCCCCTACTCTCTCGGGATTCCTCAAGTTATTTTTGTTTGCGTGCTATTCTAAATGAAGAGATGCCTTAGAGCTTTTCATCTGACCCTTAATGCATTACAATTTTGCACACAGAGATCTACTCCTGAAAAAAAACAGAGAACGAGAGAGATCTACATGGTTGGAAAAGCAGGGAGAGAAAGAGAGAGACCTCTCTGAAAACCCAGGGGGAGATCCACTTGAGCGCAAAAGCTGAGAGACACAGGCAGAGATCTGCTTGGATGGATGATCCCAAGAGGCAGAAAAGCTGAGAGTCACACGCAGATCCAGTCCTGAAAACCCCAGATAAAGTTCTACTTGAGCGGAAGAGTGGAGAGAGGCCCACCTGTAATGCAGAGACAGAGAGATCCTCTTGATTGGAAAAGCTGAGAGAGACAGACAGACAGACAGACATCTACTCAGGCAGAAAGTCCCACAGAGAAGGTGAGGAGGTCTACCTGGGAACCCCACAGGGGTGTCTCCTTGAATGCAAAGGCTGAGAGAAAGAGACAGGCGTCTGTTTTAGCAGAAGAGCTGGGGGGGGACTAGAGAATCCCCCTGCCAGGAGATGGGGGAGTGGGAGAGAGACCACCCATCTGACGAACCACTCCAGAGAAACCCCACTTAGGCAGGAAAACTGAGAGAGAACCCCGAGGAGAACTCACATGAGCAGGAAAGCCCAGAGAGAAAGACAGTCAGCTGTCATGTTTGGAAGCACTGCAGGCAGAATCTATCACATAAGAGACTCACACAATCATGTAGGTCCAGAGGGGACAGCAAGCCACAAGCCATAGCAGTGCAAGTGACTTTTTTCCTGGGGAGAAAAGGGCTTTAGCACTTCAGAAAAATTCTTTGAGTGTGAAAGACCAGGGAAATAAAGGCTCAGATGAGCATGAGAGGCAAGAAAGAGAAGGGAGAGACCCAGGAATGCAAAAGGGGCATGAGCCTCAGAGATAAGCTGGTGAGCAGAAAAGCAGAACAAGAAAGGTTGATGTGAGCATAGACAACCAGAATAAGGGAGCGGGGCAGACCCCACTCCACTGCCAAAAGAGAGAGAGACAGAGTGAACCTTGAGAAACCATCCCAGAGGGAAAAACCTAAGCACAGAAATCCGAGGAGTGTGGGCATGGATCGTCAAAACTCCAACCCCAGGAACTGCAAAACAGAGCCTGCAGGTCCCAGAGAGAATCCAGCTGAGATGAACAAGCCAAAGAGAAACCTACGTGGGTATGGAAGGCCACCAAGAAGGGGAAGGGTAGATTCCACACCCCAAGAGCTAAAGAAGAAGACGAAGGTACCCCAGAGGGAGAATCCTGGTGACTCTCACTTGACCTGAGGGCTGCAGCGTTTCTGCACCTGCTCTGACTGGGAAAGCAAGGGAGCTTCTTGCGTCAGCCACCATCGCCATCCCCAGTGACATGAAGAAGACGTCAAAGGTAGGCATCCTTGCCCGTTCCAACTCATGTTTGGGCAGGTCTTGTCTTCCTCTTACCTCCTCCATCCACCGTTGTTGCTTTTCCAGCCTTTCAGGAGTGGGAGAGGTTCTTTTCAATGTACAGCATGGCTGTAGAAATGAGGTCTCAGAGCTTCTCTAAGCAGAAGATTTTCCTTCATTCGTGAGAACATGTAGGCACGTTCTCATGAATGAAGATCCCTCCTTGAAGGTTTGTGTGAACTTCCTAACTTTTCTTGGCAACGGCCAAGGGCCATGGTGGTGTTTGGGTTGGACGGGTGGCCAGAGAGGCAGGCAGGAGGCCCAGAGTGCCAAGTAAGGTGGTCTTCTGATGTTGTGGCTTGAAAACTGCCTTGGCAGGCCAGTTGAGCTGTAGCAGATGCAGGCTGATTTGGCCGTACTTGTGGGCCAGCTTCTGTGCCTTTTAGTAAGCGAGAAAAGCCACCTGAATTTCTATCTGTGAAGCCCCAGCCCCAGGGGTCAACGCACAAAGGAGTCATGGGCCATTTCTGCACTGGCCTGTTATAGCGCGATGATCCCACTTTCAACGTCCCCTGGAATCCTGGGGTTTGCAGTTTCGGGAGGGGCCAGCGGCATCCTTGGGGGAATTTTTCAACATCCTTGGGGGAATTCTGGGGTTTGTAGTTTCCTGAGGCCAAAGAGCTCCCTGGCTGGGAATCCTAAATGCCGCTCCCTAAACTGCAAACCCCAGGATTCCAGAGGATGTTGAAAGTGGAGTAAGACCACTAGAACAGTGCAGTGCGGAAATGGCCTTTGATCTTTCCAGTATTTATGGTCTGACCTCTCCTTGACTAATCCCATGGCAACGCTTATCATTATTGTGCCTCTTATCAGATCTGGCGCCCTTTGGGACTCCTGGCAAGAGAGAGCGTGCCTGGAGTGGGGCGGGTGTCCTTTGCTTCACGGAAGAGCCCCTTCTGTTTGCAGAGCCAGCAGTACCACCACTTACTTCCTTCCTTCCTTCCTTCCTTCCTTCCTTCCTTCCTTCCTTCCTTCCTTCCTTCCTTCCTTCCTTCCTCCTTATCAATAAACTCCCTAGACAGATGGGGGGAGCAGTGACCCAGCCATCTCCGCCCTCCCCAGTGTAAACGCATTCCGACCGGGTGTAGCCAAGAGGGTGACTCACCAGGGCGGGACCACCTGTTTTGTGCTGGTCATAGAGGGAGCTCCTTTATGACCTTCCTGTTCAGTTACACTGGGGTGGCAATTCTTAGAAGGTCTGTAATGAACAGGAAAGCGTGAGTCAGAGCAACCTACTGAGGTCTGGGCAGGAGAGTGTGGATTTCTCCCAGCCCTCTCCAAGGAAGGTTAAAATAGATCCCTTTTCAGTTTGTTGTTTGAGGAAGCATTGGGTAGGAACAGTGCAAGGCCAGCCTTGGTGAGCTGCATGGGGTTGAACAGAGGCTCAAACTATTCGTGATGCCCTCTGAGCATGTGCAGAATCATGCAATCAGAGCGTTGGCCGTGAACAGTGGCAGGAACTGACTCATTGAAATAAATTATGAGTGGAATTAGGAATCTGCTGATGAAAAGGGGTGACATTTAAACTTATCTTTTTAAAACTAAACTGACTTAAGTTGGCATTTTTGCATAAATGTTCCTCCAGTATTAAGTTATTAAATTATTAATTAATTAAATTAAATTAATAATATATTATAATATAACAATTTTATTTATATTTATTTATAATATACTTTTATTACTATTGATTATTGTTATAGGAATTACTGTTTTTCAAATGGTGCATCATTTTCTTGTCCTTTATTAGTTTCTGGACAAAGTAATGGGGAGGGGCGTACAGGCTTTCAAAAGTTGGTGTGCATGTAGGAGTGTCCCCATCGCCACTCAAATTACCGTGCAGGATGGCGTCTTCCATGCCCATTAACTCTCCTTGCCAAGCCAGGCCCAGGCTGTCCTTTGTGGGCGCAGCCTCCGGCGTGTGTTGGCCAGAGATGATGGGGGGCAGGAAGGTGGAGGAGCAAGGAGCTAATGGCCGGCAGGTGACAAGGTCCAGGGAAGCAAAAGAAAAGGGACCGTTTGGCCACCAGCCCTGTCCTGGGCAGAGAAGGAGGAAGTGAGGAGAAAAGAGTCACTGAAAGACTTTATGGAAACATGAGAGAGAGAGAGAGAGAGAGAGGGAGGGAGATTGCGCTCGTAAGAGATGTTTGCAAAATTCAGACTGGATTTATGAGTGATGTGAATCTGTTATCTGTGGCCTGAGATGTCCCCATCCTTCTGCCGCACCCACTTTGCCATCCTGATTTGCCAGGTCGTTGCAGAGAGCTGCAGGGACACAAACAGGACTCAACCCAAGGAAGCAGATATTAAATCCTGAGCCCAGCCTTGCAAAGGGATGAGAAAGAAAGCTTGTCAGCAGGGCTTCTCTCAGTCCCTTCTGGTGGCTGAACGGCAGCATTCTTGGTGACCGGATAGGGCCGCATCTGTAAAAGGAAAACGGTTGGTTCTTTGTGTGTTGCAGCTTCTTGGTGTCCCCAAGAGTCGGCTCAGATTAACTGAGCGGCTCAAATTGTGTACTTGTGGGGAACTTGCAAATCTCTAGCAGCTGAACAGACACTGTGTACCTTTGCAGAGCACAAACGCCTGGTATTCTTGATGGCAGGGATTCCTGGAAAGTTTGGTCTTTTATGTCTCTTCCTAGATATTAACAATGATTTAAGAGAGGAGACTTTCAGCTGCACTTGTGGGGGGGAGGTATACAAATGGGGTCCCACCTAGCTGTACAGATGTTCAGCCAAGAATGTTGCACGGGATATAAAAATGCAGCCTTCACGCATGTAGTGACTTGCTGATATCAGATTGAACCATCAGCTGCATAGCCTTCATAGTTGGCCTATTGCTTAAAGGCAAAACTATGCACTTTAGCGTTTTAAAAAGAAAAATGGTTAAGAAGTGTGTCCTGTATGAGCTGAAATTGATATTGTGGTGAGGCACAGACATTTGTGGACCTCAGATCCCGTCGTCAGAGGCGTGGGAGGTGGCCTCTGTTGCTTATCCTAATAAGCAAGCCGTGTGTCTTGCCTGGGGCTGGCACTGCAGTGTCAAGTATTCAGCCTGCTTTCTCTGTGAGTTTAAATGGGGCTTGAGCTACTTCTAGGGAGCAGGGGGGTTGCTTGGGGTCCTGGTGCCCTGTGTCAGAGCACAGCCATGGGCAGCTATGAAACAGAGAGAGAGAACAAACAGGGACAGGCTGAAAGGATGCAGAATCCCAGCCTGAGCCCTTTCCAGCTGGGCAGGTGCTCAGCATCTGCTCCAGGGCTTTGGGATGCAGTCCCTGTCCTGGGAAGATGCTCTCATCTGGGGTTCGAGCTGCTTGCCCCCCATGAAAGCTCTGCACGAGGCCCAAGGGGACCTCAGCCCACCCGGGGGTGGCAAGTGGCCCGCTTTGCTTTTGGTTCCCACTCAACCCTCTGTGCTCTTTCCTGTCCTCCTTTGTTTGCATTTGGGGTTTTTTGTCTCTTAGTACCATTTCTGTTCTGAGGGAAGCTGTCATACCAGCTATTTTATATATATTTAAATAACTGTGTCTCGGGGGGGCTTAGATGGCAAGGGCGGTGGCAGGTGCAGGCCTTAATGCTTCTTTCCCTTTCACTGTACACGGTGACAAAATTTTGACGCTTACTTGTTGCTGCCATTTCTTCTGAGCTTGCATCGTATATCTTTGCAAGTCCTCCAGACCCAGCTCTGGCTCCTCAGCTCCGAGCGAGCCGTCCAGTGGCTGGGGCAGTACCTGGAAGCACCCATGCCGCCCAGCCAAGTAAATGAAAGGCCGGTTGGAAGAATATCCCAGTGCCCTGGTGGGATTGGTGGTGGTGGGAAGAAGCCCTTTGGGCAGCTCAGTGAGACTCTGCAGAGGTCCCTTGTCTGCTGCTTAATTTTTGCTTGTTGCACTTTTCATGGCAGGGAACATGTCACTGTCCGTTGAGGTTTTTTAAAAATTATTTTTATTCAACGAGACACACAAGAGAAAAACAAAAAGAGAAGAGATATAACAAACGAAAGAAGCACAAAATTTTCACACAAACGAGACAAAAAAAGTTATAACTTTTAGTTCCCAATTATCTCAAATAAATAAGAAAAAAAACCTTCCTCTCAATTCAGACAAACAATGCACATGTAAGAGTGCTGCGTGTGATCTTAATGACTGCAACCTTGTATGATACTATGTATTCAACTTCAATAAAATAAATACGCATAAATCCTAAATAAAATTCAATTTACAATTGGTATGTATACATTCAGTGGAATATATGCAAAAGTTTATATACAAAAGAATATATACAAAAATTTTCCTAGTCTCATAGTTACAAAAACAAAACAAAACAAAAAAACACCACTGTCCATTGTGAGACAACCTGAATCTTCTACTATAATCAGTAGCAAGAAGCCTGCCAGCCTCTCTCTCTATTTCCCTCCCTCTGGAGAGTTCTTATTCATCTGCTCTGCTGTCTTTCGTGCAGGTGCTTCCAGGTTCGGAATGGCTGTGTGATCCGCACCTAGCAAAAATGTTCCAATGTTAGATTGACCCCTTATGTTAAACGACCCCTTTGAGTCCTTGGATGAGGAGCAGAAGATGCTTAGCAGGAGGCAACAAAGGGTGGTGCAAACAGGGTTTCAGTGGTGCATTGCAAGAAGGAAATGGGCCTGCGGTAGTGGGATGGCTGGGAGAGGAGAGGGTGTGTGTGTGTGCGTGTGCGTGTGTGTGTGTGTGCATGCACGTGCACCCTTGTCTCTTGTTTCTCCCAACTGTATGCCTCTGAATTCCCCTCAGGAAGCGGCCTCCTCATAAATCTCTCTTGTAAATGAAATTCTGCCCACACATTCCTGAGGGTCCGGCAGCTGCCAGTGCTGTCCGTCCACCTGTGGCTACCAGCGAAGAGCACGGACGAAGGAGCAACGAGGGGCTTCGTCCTGAAAGCAACGGGCAAGAGATAAATCCTGTGATCAGAGGGAGCAGCAAGAGGAAGGGTGCATGAGTCTCTGGGGTGCAGTTTGGGCCCAAATATTGTTTCGCTGCTTGCTGTGTGTCTTCACATGCCCTTTGTGCAGTCTTGACTCAGTGGTAAGCGTGTGGGAATTGCGATAACAGGATTACAGGAAGGGCCATATCTCACTCATGGGGCACATCCTCTGCGCACAGAAGATTCAGGTTCATTCTCTGGCATCCACAGTTTAAACTATATCAAGTACAGCGCCTAGAACAAAAGCCTGGGGGGGAGTCTTTTGGGCTATACCCCAGCCAGGCCATGTTGGCTGAGGGTCTGTAGAAGCTGTGCTCCGAAAGGTATCATTTTTGGGCTCTGCTCAAGTATTGGGGCTCGTGGAGAAACCTCTTTGCTGGAGACCATGGGGCGCTGCCGCAGGAGGGGGCAGGAAGAAGTGGGTTAAATGGACAAATGACCTGACCCAGTATTATAAGAAATGCTCCAGGGCTGAGCGGAAGAAGGACATCGTCCCTGGAGTGCGGCTGGGCTTAGATTCTAGGTACAGTTAAAAGGACCTCAGAGAACAGGGCTGGGAAGTGTGAAAGAATGGGAAAAGTGCAGAATTGTGTTGCAGGAAGGACTGTGAAGAGCCACTGAGTTTGGAGTGAGCAATGCTGAGCTAGATAGTTTGATGATGTGTTCAAAATCTCTTTTTTGTTCAAAAGGTACTTTGTTATGAAAGGCACTTTGCATGTGCTTAAATATGTTTACACTGACCCTGTCTTTGTCTGTATATTCTTTATGACTCACCTTTAGTAGCCAAATACACACACACACACACACACTGTTTAAGGCCTGAGGCAGGTTGTTGTTCTGAGTTCTGTCAAATGCTAACCTTGGCAGGCCTTCTAAGGGGGCAAGTCTTGCCCAGGTAAAATAAAAGTGGGGATCACGGGGGAGTTGTATTCTTAGCTTTGCCTTGAGCTGACTCTCTTTTTTGCACAAACACACTCCAAAACTCTGGCTGGCTCTGTACACCCTTGCCGTTCTTCCCTCTGCAGTGAGACCCTTGTTTGAAAACTCTTAGGGTGCTCCTGTGAACAGAGCGGGGGGTAAGAATGTCTCCTTCCCTCCAACCCCAAAACCAGCTCAATATTTCCTTCATGCACAAATGTTTCAGAGGGAGGGCTTCGCCCCTGAGCTCTGTTTTCGGCCACTTTGTCTGTGGCGTCTGCCCTGCCTCTGCCCCCGCGGTGCCTGTTTAGTGAGCAAAGAAGCTACCAAATTGCTGGGTCTGGGGCTCTGCCAGTCCCCCCTACCCTTGTCCCAGAAGAATGGAAAGGCAGTGAAATGAAAAGGAACAAATTGAGGCACCAAGACGCCAGCCTCCAGGGAGCGCGAGCCACAGGGATGAGTCACAGGCGCATGGACAGGTGCCAAGTCGGGGAGGTGAACGAACAAAAGGAAGCTGCAGCAGCACGGAGAGGCGCCCCTGTCCTGGGCCCGGCGCGGAAGAAACTCAAGCCCCCCCCCCCGCGTTTCAGCTGGCACTGCCTGTTTGCAGGTGCTCAGCCTTGGCTCGGCAGCTTTGCAGGAGATGCTCCACTCTCCACTCCCGTTTCCAGGGCAACAGTTTCCCTCCAGGGATGAAGGTGGTCTTCGCAGTACCCTCGCCCCCACCATCATGCACTGGAAAGGCCCCGGTCTGTTTCCTTCTGCAGTCACTACAGCATGTTTACTTGCGGTGTCCATTTCCCATGAAAGATATGTGTGCCCCGCTGAACTAATTAGGGTCCTCTGTGCTCTTCCCAAAGAAAGACAATTTCTGATCTCGCTTGCTGACACAGGAATGTTATAAGGTTTTTGTTTGAAAAAGGTTTATGGTCTTGGTTGCTGGTGAAACAGGAAACATGTTTGGCCCATGATTTTACTGGTCTCAGAGAAAACAGCAGGCCAAAATCTTGCTGCACTTGGACGGTTTCAGCAGGGAGGAATGGACATGCCAAACTCTTTACATCCTTGCCCGCAAGCGCCCTTCAAACAAACCTTAGACATGCAGGTGGAACAGAACAGTTTTAAAACATTTGTCATGATAGACAGAATATAAAAATATAAACAGAGCTTTAATTTACACTGAGGACCAGGTATTGTTTTCTGTATCATGTTCCAGATCTTTTTCACACATTTGTTTTAAACTCTATGAAATTTCCAAATGAGTTGTCAAGTAGTATGGAATATAACTGGGAGATGAGAGACTTTTTACTTTCTTCAAGGCTCAGAGGCTCTTGAAGCCTGATAAATGGTGTTGACCTTGTGCCGTGATGGAGGAAAGGGCAATGAAATGAAGAATTTGAGAAACGAATTGCCAAAGTGCATCAGGAGATGTTATTAGTTCCTTAAGATACACATTTGTTTCAGGAGTTATAATATCATAAAGATCTCTCAGCCCAGGCAATTATTTTATGCTCCCACCCTTTGAATGAACTTAATTTGGTTTCACCATAGAATAATGGGTGGCATAAAAGTGGAGTTAATGCTGAGAATGAGAGTAGTAGGTGTTTTCTGCAGTTAACTTGAGCTCCCAGATGTATTGCTTGTTGATAATACAGTTGAACGGTCTCTAACGGGAGCACTAGGTGGCAGCTAGTGCTCTTCTGTCATTTCCTGGTTTTGGCCAGTGTTATAGTAGATTGTTCCAGGGTATCAGTGTTGCTTTGCTCCTTTGGTTCTTCTTCACCTCGTTGAGTGAATGCTGAAGCCTGAGAAATGCATGCTGCAAAGTCATGGCTTTGGAGTCTCTGCCGTGCGAGTCTGAGCAGATGTGGTTGTACGGAAGGTTTTAGCTGTAATCCGTAGGTTTGGTAGTTTGTTCTGGGTGGAAGCTGGAGGCATGCAAATACGTGCAGCCATCAGTGGGCTTTTGGTGTGGCGCTTAAATGTCCTTTTGTAGCTGTACAGTAGTGTCAGGAAAGTGGATTGGTTGTGTAGATAGTTCTAGGCTTGGGGTGTGGAAGTGGTTAGACCTCTGGTGGAAATGACAGAACACCCTTGGTTGCCCCCGAGAGCTCCCAGCTGAGACCACTCAAGCAGTTCTGGAGAATAATGCTTTCCTCTCTGGGCAGCAGGACTTTTCTTGCCTGCAGACAGCTGCCCAACAGAGAACAAAGGCTCGCCTACAACAGGACATAATTTTGGGTGGAAATGCAGGAACACGACCCTATTACAGAGCCGGATACCCACTCTGTTCCCCTATCTGCTCTGGCAGCAACATTACGGACTCTAATAGCATCGTCCACAACATCAGAGGTGCTTCTCCTTGCTCGTCCCTCAGTGTGATATATGCTGTCATCTGCGCCAGCAATATCCTGTGTCAGACAAACAGGACAGTTTCTAAGAGGGTAGACGGACATAAATCTGACATTAAAAATGGCGGTGCCCAGTAACTGCTTGCAGAGCGTTTCAATCTGTTCTGGAAAAAAAAATATTCAAGGGAAGATTAAAAAGAGAAACTGCTGAACTGGGATATATTCATACGTTCCTACTTCAAAGGAGCTACCTTTCAAGTAAGCAGAATGTATTGCTGTCATGTGTCAAAACTAACATCCCAGTTGTATCACCTTACACAACTCTTGGAAGATTTATGAGCAGTGTAATAATTTGCATCATTCGCTCTGATATCAACACCATCTATGTAACTGCTTAAGTGTCTGTGGTGTTAATATTATACTGCACCAGAGCGTCTGAAGAATGGATTGAAATCCACAAAAGCTGAAATAGGTGAGTGGGGTCCCAGAGGCACTGCCGGGTTCCTTCTCTTCACCCTCCACCTTTCCTGAAAGAGACTAACGTAGCCATTGCTTTGGAAATAACACCACAGGCAGAATTTCAAAGCTGAGAAGGAGGTTGCCTCAAAGCGAAGTGGTTGGTGTCTCAGAGGAAAGATGCAAGGAGAGGAGATTCAGATCCCAAGAAACCGTCCCAGAGATCAACCCACCTGGCCTGGCTTGCTCAACACACAAGGCTTCGGCATATTAAATCAGGATCACACTACTAGCTCAACCTTCCCCCTTCATCTTTTTTTTGAATACAGTGTTTTTAACAATGTCCTTAATTATGTGTGAGAGCAACAGATATGCCCGAGTACGCTTTTTATGCCCTGTTACTGGAAGCACTTTGCAAACAAGCAATCAGAGCTTCCAGAGGAGATGGCATTGTTGGCTTAGGCCCATTTTCCCAAGAGTAAACGTGAGTCAGCCAAAAGGGAGGTGACCTTGTGGCTACAATGAGGTCAGTGGACAGGGCTGGACAAGAACCAGAACGGAATCCAGGAAGTCTCCGGGTCCCTGGGCAGCTCATAAAACTTGCTACTCCTAGTCGTTTCCACAGAAAAGAAAAACCAGGTCTGATCTGCCTGGCGCCCATCTTTGTGGTTGGTAAAATTGCTGCAAAAGGGAGCATCTGAGTCCTTCTGTAAGATTTTAAACTGCTGTGATAGCTGTGAATCTGCAAAGGCGGTAGAGAAATCCCTTGGCTTCCATTTTGAGTCCTGGGTGGCTGCAGCTTCTTGGCAAGTAAAACATTAAAATAAGCGGTTATGGGTAACTAGGCTGGCTTGTTTCGTCTGACCCTTCGCTCTCCCGCTATACTGGCTGAAAGTGGTTTATCACAGCCGTACCACCCCTTCTCTCCCAGCGGAAAGTTGCGTGGTTGTTGTGATTAAAAAAAATGTCCAAGGGCAGGGGCCATTGGTGCTGCTCAATTCTGTGGAGGAAGGATGGGATAGAAGCAAATTTTCTCATGCCATTTTACTTTCCAATTGGCTATCTTGATAATAGTATCACATTTTACAGCACAGATGAACCTTGTAATAAATGGGCACGTTCCATCATTAGCTGGTGAACTAATGGTGGTTATCATTATTTATTTTATATATATATTTTATATTTCCCCTTCCTTCTCCTTAAATAGGACCAGGGTGGCTTGCAGCCAATTAAAAATAGGGTACAGATACAGCAACAACAACAATAAAAATCATTAAATCAAAAGTTAAAAAACTATTATAACAACAATTTGGTTAAAAGCACAGTTGAAACAATATAAAATTCAATTGAAACATAGTTTAAAAAGAAAGTTGAAGGCTTTGGCTTTATCTTCTCCTGCATGCCTGAGAAAGCCTTTTCCAAAAAAATCGTGAAAAGATACAGTCTTTTGGATGGTGTGGACCAAAGCTGTTATTCAGATAGTTAATGCTAGGCAGTCGTGTACACCTTGCATGGAAAGGACAGTTTAAAGTGACGCACATCTGTATTCCTTATTCTTTAAATCATTTCCTTTCTTGCTGTTAACAGCGGGCAAACTGTGAGCATAATTTCAAATTTGATAGGCCTGATAAAATTTCATTGGTGGCCATTGCTTTTGCTTGTTCCTTTACTTATTTATTTCCTGCCTTTCTTCCATGACACGGAAGAGTTCCTAATTGGACATTTTGGCTATCCCAAAACATTTGGCTACTTGAAGACATCCTCTTGTCAGGATGTGTGGTATACTAATCCAGTCCAATTACTGAGGGAGCAGAAAATTCCACAAGGGCCTCTTCCCTTACTGTCAGTAAAAATACATAATAAATAAGTAACAATCTACTTGCCTTGTAAGCCGTCCAAAACCCGCTACCTTAAGCAGCTTCCTGATCTTGGCTAATGGTAGGGCTACCGCTAGTCACCCCCATCCAGACCAGCATAATTCTGGCAAGGACTCTGGAACTCAGTTGACATTTTTAATATTGTATGCCATTGTGGCCCCAGACACCTGAAAGAAGCCCATACCATTCATTGGACTTAAAGATGATTCAGGAAAAAGGTACCTCACAAATAGCACCCTTAAGAAACTTTTGCTGGAGAAAGCCTTAAGCAACTGTGACTTGTAAGTGCACTGTACACAATGCATAATTAGTCTGTGGGATTCATTGCCACATGGTGTGTGTATCACTGCTACCTTAAATGGCTTTCTAAAAATCCTCTGGCTGGCATCCAAGATTTGATGGAATGAGAGAGGGAGAGAGGTGCTTTGTCACCCATCAGCAACCTGGAGCCTCTTTTGTCCTCCCTCAAGCGGCGTATGTGTGTCCCAGTCTTTGACTGAGAAGCTGCATCCATCCATTTTAGGCATGTAAGCAAATCATTCCCCAAAGTGTAAGCTGGGTGGAATTGCCTCCTTGCCAGAGAGGTGTTCCCGGGATTGCAGAATGGAGGCCACCTACGTGCATGCGCCGGCTATGGCTGGTTTCCTGAAGGCGCGAAGGAAATGTTGCGACAACCAGTGCAGCACATGGAGCCATGCTGTACTGAGTCAAACCATTGATCCACACGGCCCACTGTGATCGCTCTGCTTGAGATCCTGGAGAGGCGCCTGCCAGACATCATTTCCAGCTGCGATGAGAGAACCTGGAGAGGCTGGGAACTGAATACGGTTCTCCCTACATGCAAAGTGTGTGCGCTTCACCCATAATGAGGTATTGCGTTTGATGCGTAAAACCCAAGAAATCTGGAAAGCCAAACAGAACGTGGTGCAGTTTCTATCAGCTGTGAGCAGAATTTGCTAGAAATAACCATCGGCTGGGACAGATTAAATTATGACTCCAGGTTATTAGCTCTATTTTTTTCAAGTCTATGTGGGTATTTTGCTTGTTCTCTCCTTGATATTCTGCGACACTGGTCCATAACCGTAACTGCGTGGCCCCTCATCTTCAGGAAGGCCTTCTCATCCAGCTGTGCCGGCCAGCCCAGCAGCTGGGGAGCCAGGCCCTGCTGCGCCACATGCCGAAGGAGGGAGCGGGGAGGGCGTTTGGCCTCTTTTGCAGCCAGTCTGAATATATTTCCATGCTGACTCATTTTTCTCAAGCTCCACTTTGGAAGGGTCACTGCTCCTCCAAGCCACGTTTGTGCCAAGTGACCCATGTGGGTCACAAGTCTCTTCCCCTTCCCTTTACAAGAGGGTGGGAAGGGAAACAAAGATGGTTCTGGAAACTCTGCAGTGTTCCCATCTCCATCCCCCCACCCAAAATAGCCACAACAAAGGGCTGGAAGTTGACAAACTGTGACAAGCGTTTTTGCTTTTTTTAAGTGGATAAAATGTTCATGCTGACTGGACGGTTATCAGCCATACATTTAAACTATACTGTAGGAGAGAAACATGGCAGATTTCCAAAACCACTGTATCTGGCTACTATGAGATGTTAGAGGGTTCTTACTTCCCCGACCAGGTACCTCTCCAAGAGGGATTATTTAAATTTTTTAATGACTTGTGCTTCACTCCTGAGTGTTATTGTTGCTGCTGATGCTGCTGTATGCCTTCAAGTCATTTCCAACTTATGGTGACCCCAAGGCGAACCTCTCATGGGGTTTTCTGGGCTGAGAGTGTGTGACACACCCAAGGTCACTCTGTGAGTTTCTATGGCTGAAGGGGGAACCGAATCCTGGTCTCCAGGGTGGTAGCACCATGCTCAAACTGCTACACCACGCTGACTCTCACTCATAAGTACGCCTACTAAATAATGTGTTTTCATTTGGGTATTGTAGAGTACACAGGCCTGCATTCTGTTTATCGTTTTGTTGTTACAGCTTCTGTGCCACGTGTTCACACAAGCCACTGGTGCAGTAGAAGCCAGAAGTATATTAAACACTGAAAAACTATTTTAAAAACCATGCAGATATACGTCAATAAGTGCAAGTTTATAGAGAGCAGCAGGCAGAATGTAGGCGGTCAAGCAAGATTTTTGGCTGTCTAGCTCAGCATTGTCTGCACCAGCAGTGACTCTCCATAATCTTTCCCAGCCCTGCATTGGGAGGTCAGGGGTCGTATCAGGGTCTGTGGGCATCCAGAGCTCCTCACAGTGTGCCAGTGGTCCCAAAGAGGAATGTTGGGGTGGCAGAGAACGGGGTGGTGGTGGTCATGGGTTGTGCAAAGTGTTACAGATAGTTGTCTACCTGGATGGAGCTGCAACTCCGGACAGAATCCCTGAGCTAAGAGTTGAGCAAGACTGGCACAAGATGCCTTCCTATCTTTTGCCTATTGCTGGTCTGACATGCAGCCTTATTCAGCTCCGGCCCCTAACATCTCTTAGGCTGCAAACTCAGGTTCTGAATGTGTAAGAGCTGAACTTGCTTGGAATCCTTCTCATCCTCAGGAGCCCCTGGGAGATGAGGAGTCACACGGGCAGTGACTCCCCAGGGTGGCTAACAAGAATCTTTCCCAGCTAATGTGGCATTGCTCATCCCTCCATGTATTCACTTTGAAGGCCTGGAGGGGGGTTAGCATAGGCCAATTTCTGATATCTTACGTCAGAAAGAGTGAAACCGGGGGCCAATTACTGCCAAAGCCTCACCTTCAGGGGGCTTAACTAAGTAAGTGCTGTAGTGCAACCACATGGGCTCCACTTGTGGGCTCCCCTTTCCTTCACTGCTGGTGAGCCCTAACATCCTCTCCCACAGTGTGCCAGAAATGCCAGAGCCGTCTTCCTCTCTCCCCTCTGCAGGCCAACAGCTGGGCCTGCCTCCTGGCTGGACTCAGTGGGTCAGAGAGGAGCTCTTCTGTTGAGTCAGGACCTGCCAGTGTTTCTAAGCTCACCGGGAAAATAATTGCTGCCGCTTGGGGATGGCTGGATCCCTCTGCCAACTCCACTGCTTATCTCAGCAGCAATCAAGCAAAACAGATCCAGCAGAGCTTAGAGGTTATTATTTTTAGATTGGGTGCAAGCCCCGAGGGAGGCTTCTGCATCCTTGTACATTTCAACCCAAATATTTATCTTGGCTCTGGCAGTGGGCTCTGCTGAACCATGTCCTGACAGTTTTGATATGGGAATATGTGCAGATTCAGAAGCGCCTGGGCAGTTTGTCAAGGCCCTTCCCAAGCCAAGATGCTCAGCCTGTGACTGAGCACCATCAATCCTATTCTGTCAGTTCATTGTGTTTATTTGTAGCAGGATCAGTGGCATTACAGCCTCCCACTTGGGACAAAAGGGCATAACTCCAGCAGGGGAGGGAGAGTAACTTCCTGGAAGGAAAGGCTGAAGCATTTGGGGCTTTTTGGTTTGCAAAGGAAAACAAGAAGGGGCAGAGAGGTGGTGGTGCTTTGTAATGTTATGCATCGGGTAGAGGCTGGATTTCCCCCCTTCCCTCTTCTAGGGCACCAGCGCTTGGGCTTCCCTGAGGGCATCTAATGCAATTTACACTTAAGGAATTCAGGGGGATGGGTTGAATCTAACCATTCATTTCAACCAAGTTTTCTACTGATATTCTTTTATGTATTTAATACAAGCTGGTTAAAATTCGGCTACTGGGTCATGGTAACTTGTGGTTAGATTATCGCTTACACTGCTGTTTCATTCTTGTCCTATGGTGAGAATTTCTCAGGGCATTTGAGAAAGAGCCTTCCCTAATAATCTCAGGTCCACGCAAGTATTGCTAATATGTGGAAACGTGCTTGTGTTGGTATTTGGGTCCCAAGCTATGCTGAACTTTAAAGGGAAACGCTGGCCAACTGGGCTGGGAAGCAAATAGGCAGCCCTTGCAGTTCCTCCAGAATCTGTGACGGCTGTGCTGGCCGAAGAGCTACTCAGAGATAAAGTGGGTCGAGAGCCAATGAGGACATTGGCAGAACATAAATTGAGTGGGCAGAGTCCGTCCCTTTTCTCAGCCTTCTCCCTTGTACTCAGGAGCAGCTGAACGTGCAGGTGCGGATCCATCTCCCCCTAACCGCTGCCTGGCAGAGGGGAGGGAGGTGTGCTTCGGCCGCCTTTTCACGCCCAGGAAAAAGGGAGCCGACTGACCCCATAATGAGATCATTCCTTCTTCCCCGTGTGTGTAAGGACAGGCAGAGCGTGCCAAGTCACACCCATGCAGCTGGAGCTGGGAGGAGGGTGCATCGGGACCCACCCCCAGCTGCTGTTTTCCACCCAAGATGAGGGGCTTTGCACAGGGAGGTAGACGATGCCTCCTTTCATGATATTTCCCCAAATCTGTGTGCTGGCATAATGGGCGGGACGTTTGCATCAGCACATGTCACAAAGAGAAAAGTCTGCTCTGATAGCTAAATGTATTTGGTCAGATATTAACTATAGCACTGGTATCTGTTGTTCAGAATGGAATATTAAGTATTAACCTGCTTACTCTTTAAGGGAAACTTGGTATTTGCACTTTTAAAATGTTGGAACACCTTCTTGGAATATAAAACAGGTTTTTCTCCACGTTTGAATTTGGTGCCACAAGACGAGCTGGTTTTGTCAGGGAAGTCTTCCGGTGTCTGTGGGTCGTTATGGCTGAGTGGAGTCTCCAGGTTCGGGGGACCCAAAACTAATTGCGAGGGGCAGTTGTGGACGAGGGCTTTGTATGGGCTTCCCATGGCAGCATCTAGTTGGCCACTGACTGTGTGGATGGAGTGGTGGGCCAGAAAGCAGCAGAGTGCCTTTTGCGTTCCTATTGCTAATGCTTGATTAGGCTCATCAATGTCTCTTTGCCATCCTAGTTAAACAAAACCTCTTGAGTTAGGAGTGATGCACCTGCCTGCCAGGGGTTGAGGAGAGGGTCAGCTATTAGCTTCATGTGCTGCTTGTGGGTTTCCTGGAGATTTGTTCCCTTTTTCATGACTACTTTATGAATTGCTGGTCTTGTTATTTTGTTAGTCTCTGGACCCGTTATTTGGGTGGCTGCTGCGGAAAGCAGAGAGGAATCTGCGGCCGAGGACTTTCTAGTTCTGACTGAATCTGGCCTGTTGCTCCTCGGAGCCAGTCTGGGTCGCTCACGAGCACAGACGGTACAGCTCTTTGGCAGTGTTCCCACAGTTTTCCGTCCAGACAGAAGCTGTCCCCCTTCTGGCACCAGCATTTCAGGTTGTGCCTGCTTTGTGTGACAGCCACTTAGGAACACGGCCAAGTGTGACACTGGATGTGAAGTTCTACGGCTTCCTTAGCAGCAATAAAAAAATGAACGCCAGTTGTGCAAACATGTTGACGAGGCAGGAATCTTTCTTGATCAGGTTTGCTGGGTTTGCCCACTCTTAGGGTCCCCACCCACAAAGCCTTGTTTTTCTGAACTCCTTAAAGGTGGGACCGTTTCCCCCAGGATGGTTACAGGGGGCAGAAAGATAAGGAATCAGCTCTGGATTGGGCCCCACTCCTGGGTCCCTGCTAAGCTCAGCATACCCTGATGCAACTTGTGTGTTTGCAGAAATGGACTGGAAGGAGTCACCTGGCACCCTGCGTTCCAGTAATTAAGAATGTCAGGACGAGCCGTCATATGACGAGGCTACAACCACACCTACCTGAACTACGGGGGAAAACTTAGCAAAGCGGTGGTGTGCAGCGAGGATCAGGGTTGTGAAACGGCTGAGAGTTTGCGTCTTTAAAGAGATACAACTGTGGTGAGGGGGTGGCTTTAGGGTTTTGTTTTTTTTTGCCAGGGGTGGGCAACTTCAGTGGGCCGGAGGGGGGGCTAGTGTTTGCCTTCAGATCCTCCAAGATTGCATAGATTTCAACACCCCACCCCCAGAGGACATAGCTGGAAATCTGTTCCAGTGTTTGAAAATGACGTGTTAAAAAACGTTAAACAGTTCAGGGACCCCTGCAACTTTTTAAAAGGTAATTTGGCATTCCAGAATGTTTGGAGAGAATTCATTCTCTTTCTTGGGCAGCGGGAGGGGCAGAAAAAGGTGTTCTTGGGATCCTTGGGGCATTGAGGGGTACAATAAGAGCCCTGAAGAGTTGCGTGTGCTTTTCCATCTTGTTTTAAGGGGTGCTAAGTTTTTAAGTATCAGGGAAAAGGGAAAAAATTCAGCAGTACACCTTGTCCCAAAAATCTCTGCTTTCATGGGAGCAATGGTGTGATTATTTTTACTGGGGAACCTTCCCTCAGTTTCCTTCCCGGTGTCATAATAATCCCCCTCCTTGTGTCAAAATAAGTTGTTCTGTCTTGTAATTGCTGATGGCAAATGCCTTTTTTGGAAGCGTGAATTAAAATGCAAAGAAGGTGCTTTAGATGGAGGAAGGGTTTAGAGAAAAGGAGCTGCTTGCTGGGAGGGAGGGAGAGGAAGGCAACCTTCATGATGGCAGGGATCGCAGGATAGTTAGGAGAACAATGAAGAGGCTGCCGGAGGAGGAGGGGGGGCCCTGCACCCTTGAGGGTGGGAAGAAGCCAATTAAAGGAGCAGAGCGGGTGGGACAAGGACTGGCAGTTAAGGCATTAAACCCTGTAGTCAGGAGCCTGAAGGGACATTGAGCCCTGGAAGTGGTGGGTACTTGTTTTCGGGGGCAGACGCCTCGTAAGAGGTGTCTCGTCTGCTTCTCACCTGAGGGCCTCTCCAGCAGCTTGCTGGGCTTTCCCTCTGGCCTGCCAGGCCCCTTCCTCTCCTCTGTCCACTCCTGCAATTTTACGCTCCTCCCCACTCCTTTTGGTGCCTCTTTCAGGGGAGAGAGGCAGGCTTAGCTGTAGACCACTGAAGGCTGCAGGCTCAGTCCCTGGCACTTCCATTTGAAATAGCTAGATGGCACGGGATGAGAGAGAGATTCCTCCAGAACACTGAAGCACTGCCGCCAGACAGAGTAGTCTGCCTTGGAAGAGGGAGGGCCAAGGCAGTTTCCTGCGGGCGTGTAGCGCCGCAAGACTTGGCTGCCCACATCTCCTCGGGACCTCTGGCTCACACTGAATTTGGCTTCCCCATTCCACGAGTTCCAAAGACTTGCAAGCATTACTTGCATTCCCCGTGCCCCAGGATTTTGCAGTCCCCACAAAGTGATATGTCACCAAGCTGCTGAATAAACGAGACTTTGGGTTTCCCAACAAATAAGCTGAAGACCGGCTTGGCAACCTTGTCTGAGCCAAGTGGCCAAGCATAGGCTTGCTTCAGCATGGTGGAGCGGGGAGGCATACATACTACCTGGCATAACCTCCCTGGCTGCTGAGCCCTGTTCCACAGAGAGATTTGACACTAATTTGTAGCTTGGCATTTCAAGATGTATCCACATCTTTCTTTATCAGGTTTGCCATCTTTTTCCCTTCTGGAGCTGGCACTCGCTATGGAATTAAAACATCAAAGTCGTTTTGTAACCTCTTGTAGGCAGGTATTGTCATGCAATGGAAAAGCGTTAACTCTTGTAACGTGATTAACAGGCACCGTGCAGAATGTCACAGAGGTAACACGCAGAGCTTGCAGACCACATTGCATGAATATATTGCAGTGAGAACAGCGGTGTCAGTTGGAGGCTGTCGTCTAATGGGAATGGCACAGCCGTAGAGAACATTTGAGCGTTCCCACATCTCAAAAGGCTTCCACACCCATTGTGCAGAAAGGCAGTATGGAAGGAGACGGTTCTAGCCTTACTAGTTTTCTGGGTGCAGGGATTTATTTTCTGTTTCTGGGAACATTTGATTTTCACCTCCCCCTTTTGCATTACCCCAAAATGCTGCAGTCCCGGGAAAAACTGTTTCATACACTAATTTTGAACCTGAGCGTCTGGCCTAAATTTTGGCCTTCTTCCTCCCAATCCTGCCAAGGAAAATCCTCTCTTCTTCTGTACTGGACCTAAGGTGATGACAGCTAAGAGTGTGACAGAATTGCCATGACTGTTTTAAATACAGCATTGATCAAACCGGGAACTGTACAATAAGAATTGTACGAGGTAGACAGAATGGCAGATGAGCTTCGATGAAACCAGGGAAGGAGAAGACTGAAGTGCTGATGGGAAAGCTTTTAAAACAACAACTCTTGTGCCTTAGATGTCTGCTTTCTAGTCCAAACTGAGGTGTGCCAGTTTCCACAACTCACAGACCCCAAGGGTACAGCATCATAAAAGAGCCACACTGCCAGGTCAGATGGAGTGATCCATGTTTAAATATTTGAAGGGATGCCACGTAGATGAAGGAGAGGGCTTGTTTTCTGCTGCTCCAGAGACCAGGACAAGGAGCAATGGATTCAAGCTGCCGGAAAGGAGATTTCACCTGAACCTCAGGAAGAACTTCCTGACGGTCAGGGCTGTCCAGCAGTGGAATCTGCTGCCTCAATGGAGTGTAGTGGAGTCTACTTCCTTGGAGGTTTTTAAGCAGAGGCTGGAGGGCCATCTGTCAGGAGTGCTTTGAGGGTGTTTCTGCATGGCAGGGGGTTGGACTGGATGGCCCCTGGGGTCTCTTCCAACTCTACATTTCTATGATTCTATGATTCTATCATGTCTTTGAAAGCCAGGTAACCCTATCTTGTGGTGCCAAGGCCTGTGAAATTAATTTTGCTTTGTACGAAGAAGCCCTTGTCTTGCGACTGACCTGAAACTTCTGCCGTTCTGTAACCACTCTCAAATCTAGTATTAAGGCCACAAGAGGCCCATTTGACCTCCTGGCCAGAAGCAGCCAAGGCAACACTTGACCCTAGAAGCTGCTCATAAGGCTAATAGCTGCCAGCAGAAATGAGCTACCTCCACCTTGTTCCCCTAAAACTTAAGCTTACACAATGCCAAAGAATAAAAACATTTTATTAAAGTTAGAGAATATCTGTATAAACACACAAAAGTAAACATAACCATGTTTAAATTGTGCATGATTATCCTTACCAGCAACGAGTCAGGTTTTTAAATCAATAAATATAAAAAAATAAATTAAGAACAAAAAAGGAATGTATAACATGAAAGCAGAACAATTGTCAATAAATCAAGAGTGCTTTACAGGAAAGGAGAGGTGGAGCGGCAGTTGGAAAAGATGAATAAATAATAGGGCAGGCAACAACGAGATGACTCTATGCAGAGTCATTTTTGGTCATACATCTCAAAACCACTTCAAAGCTGAAACGCAAAAATGCCATAGGACAGTCTGTGCAAGGCCTTGGTCTCCATAACTACCGTGTTTGGTTTCTTAAAGAACGGGAAGGTAAAAGAGAAAGGCCTCCAGTTCCTGAATAAAAGAAGGACCAACCAAGACCCTGGTGTCCAGTCTCCAAAATCTGCAGAGTCCTAGCCACCTTCCACCTTCATTCTCTACTATGGAGCAAAGGACTTGAATGCATCTATAAAAACAGCGCTGTAGCATTTTTCCAGGTTTCTGAATGTGAAAATAAGCAAGCTATTGGAGTAGCAAGTTTCCAAGTTAAGAATAGGTGCATTGTCAAAAGACCAAACAGCTCTGTGCTGCTTTGGTCAGCTTTGCAGGGTCTGCAGATGGAGCAGGTGAAATGGTGGGTTGGCTGGCACCAGACAAAGAGTTGGCGCAGGCTCTGTCCAGGCTAACAGCAACGCTGGTGGAATGAAATGTGGCTTTTGGCAGTTTTGCTTGGTTGTGCATAGACAGGGAGTGCAGCTCCATCTGAGGACCCATTCTGGAGACTTCAAACATCTCAGGGTAGTGCTTGCAATTTGCAGTCGATGTGCAAGATCACAGGCCAAGCAATAAATATAGAGCCACGCTAGGAGAGCACAGGAGGAAGCAGGCATCCCACTCCTTTTTGTTAGTTGGCTTCCTTGGCCAGAGAGGTCACTAGATTCTCCATTTCAAGTATGTACCAGGAAATATGTTTGCCTGATGGTTCTTGGCTTGGCCAGGCCACTGAGTAGCTACATCAGGCAATGAAGTTACCCATGAAGGGTACGCTGTGTCCACTTCAGATTGGAATGCCGGTGGTGCTGACCTGTTCCTTCAGTCCCAGGAGGCTGTAGGCAATGCGCTTCTGGTGTCCTGGGAGGCGCACACCGATTCTCTTGATATCGCTGGGAACGGGGAGAAAAGGCAGAGATGGTGAGATCAGTGGACAGCACTGTGGATTCTAACAGTTCAGAGATGGGGTAAATCTCTCATCATTTCATATCTACCCAACCTCCTCCTTCCTCCAAGTCCTATCTTGACATCCACTGTCTCCTTCCTTCCTGTATAAGTATCATTTGAAAAGCGACACCCTCCGCAGGAAGACAGGAGGGGAAGTCACATCAAGATTCCCAGCAATCCTCTTGCAGGGAAGTTGTGGGATCAAAGGAATCCAGGCAGTGCTTAGTGTTTCGTGGGCCCCATGAAGTGACTTAATTACCCGGTGCATTCTTCAATCACCTTCTCCCAACGTGGGGAAGAAGAAGAGGGAAGAGATGCTTCCGGCAGCAACCTTCATATGCCCCTTGTGATGGAAGGATGCTCCCAAGCACACCCACTTGTGAGTTTATCACATAAATAAAACCAGGATGTACATTTATAAATGGAGATATGCAAATCAGAAACTAAGTCACACAGGAACAGAAAGTAGCTTCTGAGACTGCATTCATATGAAGGAAGGCTAACGACATTAGGACCTTCTGGAGAGGTTTAAAGAGGAAGAAACGCCCTGTATGGATGACCTTTGCATGAAATACATTATTTTGCTGTAGATTATTTTTAGTAAAGTTGAGTGACCTAGTGTTCACAGCCAACCAAGTCGGAAGTCATTTTAAAATGGAAGAATACACTCGAGCCGCACCCCCGGGGAATAGATACTTTAAAAGAGAAATCAAAAGCACAAGGAAACAGAACTGGAAAGCTTATTCAGTTGCTGGAGAAGGAAAGCAAAAGTTGCCAGGGACCGTATCTGTGAAGCCAGACTCACTCATTGGTCATCTGCACCACCTTCTCAATGACATTATACCCGGCAGACAGGAAGTGTTCTGTGTACTGGTGCATTTTGATGGACTCCAGCCACTCGCCCACAGTTCGGAAAGGGATCCCCTCTGAGCCACTGGTGCTGGGTAGGCGGATGGAGATCCTTCAGAGACAAAAAAGGGACCCCCAGCTCTTTAGAGTTAGGCCTTTTCTGGGGGCGGGGAGGGCAGAGGCTTGCAGAAAACTTGGAGGGGAACTGTCATTTAGAAGCTTATTTCTGGACATCTTGCACAAGGAGGAAAGAAGCACAAACCAATGTTCCCAAACTATAGGAAGGATGTAGGGTTTCTTCAAGCGGAGGGTCTGTTTAGAGAATGGAAAGCAGCACTTACCGAGGGTCAAACTCTGCTAAAGTCTTGAGCGAATCAGGGGCACGGATAAGCTTGTCCAAGATGCTAACGATATCATTGAATTTGGGCCGGTGGCTTCTCTCCTGTTGCCAGCACCGCATCATCAGCTGGTAGATGGCAGAAGGACAGTCCAAAGGCGCAGGGAGCCGGTAGCCTTCATTAATTGCTTTCATCACCTGTTCAGGAACAAAAGTAGTAGAAGACTGAGCAATGGGGCAGAGGGATTGAGCGGGGCACTCCAAGATGGAGTTGCCACTTGTTAGTCATCCTAGCACAACAAAGACTATTGAAGAGGCAAGCAGAAGAACGGGAGAAATTTCTTGCACACCTAAGGGCAGAATGGAGAGCTTCACATCAATAATACCTTGTTAGAATATGAATATTAGGATGACAAATAGAAGGGTCAAACCTCTGTTTACTTTCTCAAACTGGGAACAAGGTGGAACCAGCAGGATCTCAGTTGCCAACAGGGACATCATAGTCTGCCAAGATAACAACACCCACACAGGGGCACCGTGGACCTACCTCGTGGTTGGAGAGCTCCCAGTAAGGCCGTTCACCGTAGGACATCACTTCCCACATAACAATTCCGTAGCTCCAGACATCACTGGCTGAGGTGAACTTACGGTGGGAGATAGCCTCAGGTGCTGTCCACCGGATGGGGATTTTCCCACCCTGCAGAGGACAAAACAACAACAAAATGTATGATCACCTCATCTAAAATACCCTTCTAGAAGAAAGTATTCCAAAATCTTTCCCCCCATTATTTACTGATTCATTATAAGGCAGCTTCCCATATTCCAATCCTGGTTTCAGTTTATTCAGTTTGGTAACTGCCCCACCCATGAAAATCTGATGGCAAATTTGGCTCTGTTTTCCCAGACTTGGTAACCGTGTTGGTGATGCTGGGGCACAATTACAATGTACGAAGCAAGGAGAGTGGCCTTGCATTACTTACGCTAGTGGTATAGGTAGCATCTGGATCATCTTCCAGGACACGGGAGAGGCCAAAGTCAGAGACCTTGCAGACTAGCTGGCTGTCGACAAGGATATTGCGGGCAGCCAAATCTCGGTGGACGTAGTTCATGCTGGCCAGGTACTTCATCCCCGAGGCAATGCCCCTGAGCATGCCCACCAGCTGGATGACACAGAACTCCCCATCCTTTTCCTGGCAAGAGGCAAAAGTTTCATTACAAACAAGTCACCAAACATGAGGAGGAGCTTTTTGGGCAGAAGATCAGTTCCAGCACAGAATAAAGTTCCTATCCAATTCCCAAGGGAATTTCTGGGTAAACAAAGACAGGCATCTGTCAGGAACCCTTTGGGAGTTTGGGGCAGTGGACCCACCAAGAGATCGGTCCCCTTTCAGCTCCTTCACTGTATACACAAGAAGAGATCCGCTGGGAAGAAGAAGCATCCTTACCCGTAGGAATTTATCCAGAGCACCATTCTCCATGTATTCTGTGATGATCATGAATGGCTTATCTGGAAGAAGAAGAAGGGAGAAAAGTCCTTTGAAATCCAACTGTTGTTGTCATTGCTTCCCAGGAACTGGAACTTGTGCAGCTCCAACCGAACAAGATGGCTTACAATGGGAATCCAGAAACTGCCATCAAAACCCTCCCATCCCAACAAAGTGTTCTTACATTTGGAAACGACTCCCTCCAAGCGGATGATGTTGTGGTGGCAAAACTGGCCCATGATGCTGGCCTCGCTCAGAAAGTCAATGCGCTGCTTCTCTGTGTAGCCTGACTTCAGCGTCTTGATGGCCACTGGAATCTCTTTCTTGCCGTTTTTCAGAGTTCCTTTGTAGACTTCACCAAATTCACCTGGGAGGAGGAAAGCAAGAAGGATGAAACAATTTTTTCTACAAACCACCAGGATGGATTGGATGAAGGCAGCAATTGCTCTTTCCCCCCTCAGAGAGCTCTCCTTTCTGAATCACAACTACATTGAGAGAAAAGAAACCCACGTCTCTCCATCAGCCAAACACAATATGTGAAGTCACTGGGAGATATCTTACCTGCTCCAATGACCTTCTGCCGGGAAATACAGGACGGTGAGATCTCAGTCGTGAACTTCAACACAGCCTGGTTGGGGTCTTCATACGTGTGGGGATCCACATAAGTTTTCAGTGGCTTGAGCTGATCTGAGGGTGAAAAGGGAGCAGAAGTGAAAACAGAAGCAATTTGTAAAGCCAAACTGACCCAAGGCTTCCCTTCTCAGGTCTCATAGTCTGCTAGTTTATTTAACTGGCCACCGTATTCTGGCTTTGGGCCATTGGGATGAGCTGCCTGTGGGCCAAATGCAGCAATCTGGCCAGGGATCATGACTTACCAGACTGGGAGAAGTAAACGTCTTCTGATGTCTGCCGGGCCCTCAACTTCTTCTTCCTAAATGACAAGGAGGGGTGGATTGAGACCTCACGAGAGGTCTCATGCATGCCAGGCCTCCTCTTATAGAAAAAGGGAGGCTCCATTATCAAAGTTTTAAGTATTTAACTTTTTAAAATGCCAAGATGCCAATGCACAGTAGACACCATGACAGTTCATTCTACTGCTTCCTGAATGTCTGTGATCAGCCTCCTGTGTTTAGGAAGCTCACTGTGAGATCCTGCCCTCTCCATTTTCAGTGCACTGTACCTATTAGTGATGTGTCTGCATGCATACAAGTGAAAAGGTGCAAATTCACCACTTTAAAATAAGGATTTACAAACAGAGCAGGCACTCCAGCATAAAGGAGCCCTGTTTCCCCCAGCTTTAACTTTTGATGGCAATCTTGGAGTCCTTAAAAAAAAGTATGGGAGGTAAATTAATTGATGTTTCCAAAGTCTGAAGTGTTAGTGATGGTATTTGACCATGACCTCATAGAGCAGTTGCTATGGCTTAAATTGAATGCTACATTTCTGTGTATTGAATGGATTGAACCTCCTCCATTCCTTCTGATACCTCTCTCAGCAGAGGTTTCTCCATGAAAAAAAGGTAGCTGCCCATTTGGGAAATAAGCTGCCTGGAAAGGAGGTCAGAGACAGAACTCTGAAGATGCTTTGGGAGAGTGTACACTCATCCCACTTCTGCCTCTGGAAAACAGGCTCTGGTATTGTTTTCAAACCTGGAAAGCCTGTTAGACTGGAGGTTCTGGGGTGATGGAAGGCGCTTAGGCAGACATTGTGAGAAGCAAAGCCTCTCTCAGCTTTCAGCTCTCTTGAAACTATTGGCTGTCTCCTGTTCAAAATAGACAGAGCTTAAAAACAAAACACAGACCTGCGGCGAATGAAGAGGACTATTGCCACCACCACGACAACCATGAAGAGAAAGCCAGCAATGGAGCCCCCAAGGACAGCAGCATTATTTGTACCACCAGATGCTGTATCAGAAAGGAGAAGAAACTGTGGTTAGGGACACATCGTTCTCCAGAAAGAATTCCTTTCTTTGCCTCCCAGTTAATTGTAGGAGCTTCCCTTCCTCATGACTCACGTTCTGCAAGCGTCTCAAACTCGTGCTCCACGCTGTAGGCCCCGTGACCCTCCTGGGTCAGAGCCTGGACGCTAACCAAGTACTTAGTGCTGGGGGTGAGCTTAGGCAGGGTCACCGAATTCCCATCACAGCGCACCACGGAATAGCTGTGTTCATCTTTCTGCCAAAAACAAATGAAAAACAAGGCATGAAAATCCACGTAGCCAACTTCCTTCTGTAAAATGTCAGCATTGGCAACGGGGTAGATAATGTCCCTCACTGCATGCAAGAGCCTGGGAAGAAAGAAGGACTGGGCTTGTGGGTGCCTTTGAGGAGCAGAAGAAAAGGGGAAGGCGGACGAGTTAAAAGCAACGACGTGCCAAGAAGAGACAGGTACCTTCTTCTTGTAAGTGACCTGGTATTTCCACACATGGCTCTGTTGCCGGGGAGGGACAGCCCAGGATAAAGTCAGGCTGGTGGCAGTGCGGCTGTCCATGGTCACAGAAGTCACCCGGGGAGGTTCTGAAAATTGGGAGGGGAGAGAAGAACAAGGCCGAATGAGAACAATAAGCAGTGGCTAACTCCAGTCTATAGCAATATCACTGCCCTTTTTACCCAGTCAGCTCAATTGGCACTTGTTACCCGAGACAGAATTGCAGACTCAAAGTCTTGGTCTTATCAGCAAGTGGGTATCTCAGTTTTTTTAATATTTACTGCATTAAAGAGATTACCACAGGTGGAGAACACCTTTCATCCATCAGTGGGGCCCCAGCAGAAGTTTGCAAGACCTTTTCACTGACTGTATCCTGCCCTTAGATCTACTAATAATGGTGGTTTAGAAATGTTACAAGGAAATAATAAATAAGACCTCCATGCATCCACATCTGTACTTCATGGCTTCACCAGCTTGTTTGTTTTTTAAAGACCAACATTTCCAAAACGTGAGGAACAGCAGTACACTTTCTGCACTGTTGTGCATGAGAGCAGCCTGCTGAATCAAGTCACAGTCCCAACAGCGGCCCTCAGATGTCTCCAGAAACCCCTCAGGCAGGGCGTGAAGGCACAAGAGACGTCAAACCATACAACAGTATCCCATAACCAAGAGTAAATCCTTGTGCTGCTTTCCCTGGCTGTGATGCTGCAGACCTTACCTGTCTGGTTGACGCTGATACTGGTGACGCCATAGCTGCGCTGTGAGCTGAAGGAGGACACCCCGTTCTGGGCCTCCACGGTGAAGGTGTAGTTAACATGTGGCTCCAAGTCGCTGATGGTCAGGGAGGTGCCGGCGAAGTTGTGAGGGTTATCGGAGTAGCGGAGACTGGACTCACAGTGTTGGCATTCTCCTGACTCTGGCCAGCATTGTTCGCAAGACACGCTGTACGTGATGTCTTTGCGGCCACCAGTATCGAGGGGTGGGAACCAGCGGAGTTGCACCTTGGCTCCCAGACCAATTGCTGTGACCTTGTGGGGAGCAGAAGGGGGACCTGCAGAGCAGAGAGGGGGAAAGTCCTCATTACAGAAGAGGCAGTTTGGAGGACCCCATGAGGTCATCTGCTTAACAGCTTGACTTGTGTGCTCCTGGCTCTTGGTTTTCATTCTTGGGACCTCTCCTGCCACTGCTCTTCCTACCTCCTTGCGTTGGTCTTTGTGTTCCCTTCATCTCTTGTGGGCTTCTGCTCCTTAGAAAACTCAGCCTGCTTGGAGGGAAGCCTGCTGTTGCCCCTACTTTCCACCCTCCTGCCCACAACTGCCACAAGCTGAGCAAGTTAGCAGGAGCCTTCTCCCCACAGTTGCTGCCACAGTAAATGCTGGACATGGAGGCTCAGGTCCATGCTGTCATGCTGAATAACCACCCGCAGATCCGTACATTACTTCTTTTGTTTTTCCTTTCATGAGACAGAGAGACCCTTGGATTCCACAAATGTGGACAGACAATCAGTTGGCACGATTTGATTGTTCTCAGCTCAGTAGAAAGAGTATTGGTGGATAGGGGACAATGATCTTTAAAAGTCTTTGTCCCTCCCTGGAGTACAGACAACAGCACTACTCAGCTGTCCTACTCACGTGTGCATGGCATGGAAACAGGATCACTCGAGGCCCGAAAATAGCCTTCCTCGCAAGGGCATGAAGTGGAACCTTCGGAGGAGGGCAGCGTGTGCGAGGGGCATTCTGAACAAGCTCTGTTGGAGACGTCCTCTTTAAAGAACCCAGGCGAGCAGGCTGCGGAAGAAGAGGAGGCAGAAGAGGTTTAGTCTCCCTGATCTCCACAGCCACAGTTTGAAATACAGAACGACGGTGTGTGGCAGCAAAGGGCTTTGATTACAGAGACCCAAATGAGCCAACGGCTGATTGGGAACACGGTCCGCTCTCCCCGGCCTTTGTTCCCTCTCTGTAAAATGGGGCTGACTGTCACAAGGGCTTACCCAAAGGCACTGCGAAGGGGAGAAGTGGAGGCTGTGTGCGCTCACACACACCTTTGAAAGCACATTATGAGCTGAGGGGGAGGAACCACAGAGAAACTGCTGGGAAGCTAAACTCCATTGCTAGCTATTAAGTGAATTATGCACATTTCAGGTAGCTGGACACTCTCTACTTACCTGTTTGCTGCTACTGAGAATGATAAAAACACAGTGTTGAATAATATCATCCTGAAAGGAAATGAGCATGGACCGGCACACCAGTCTGCGCCAGCTCCTGTGCTTGCTCCTTGGGTTGCCACAGACAAGAGCTGGAGTGGCTGGAGAGGAAACCACCTTCCGCCTTTGCCTCTGCTTCTGCCAGTCATTCATGCTCATTTCCTGGATGAGTATATTCTTCCACAGGAACCAGATTTGCTCCCAAAGTCCCCTTGGATCACGTCACTTCCTTGAGGGATCCGCAGAGGAAGAGGTTTCAGAAGCCTCTGCGTGGATAACACATCCCACAGTCTGACCGAGGCATTTCTCTCTCAAGCCAGCCTCACGAGGGCTCCTCTCCTGCCCATAAGTGCTCCCTTAGAGACAAGGCCACCAGGACAACAGCCAGACTGACTGGGCTTTGTAACTGGGGCAGGTGGACTCCATTCCATTTGGACAGAGGGAATCTTATTTTCAAAAGACTGCTAGTTTGAAAACTCTCCAGCATCCTTCCTCTTGCCTGGACCGGGGTGAGGCAAATACAGAAGCCAGTGAGCCACGTCACACACAGCGAGCTAAAGTCACCAGCCAATTCAACCTGGAGGCAGTTCATACCAAACGGAAGCACGTGAGGCCCTGGGTTTGCAAGGGAATGTCACAAAAGATTTAAAAAAAAAAACCTAGATGGAGGCCAGTGCTGCCTGCTCCCAGGTCTGGCCACAGCAGTTCCTGATGCCCAAGTGGATGGGGAAGGGTTTCCAGGATTATCCTTCCTGGCCCCACAACACTCTCTTCACACAGCAACACTTGCAGTTGCCCACCTCGGATCCACTGCAATTGTCTTTATGCTTCCAAACTCTTGTCCCAGCTGGGACTGACTGGCACTTACATTTGTTAAACAGCAATGGTACCCCCATCTGGGTTGTGAAATAAGAGAGAGAGAGAGAGACCCCAGTCCTTGAAAGATGCTTCTCCTGAAACAGCATCCCCACCTCCAACCTCCCATCAGGATTTTGTGTCTGGGCTCTGGAAACAAAGAGAAGGCTGCAAAACTGTCACATTACTGAGGACAGGCATGGGAAAGAGAGAGGGGCTGATACCCAGAGCTGGTTACCACATTCAGTTTCCAAAAGAGAAAAGGGTGTATGGGTGGTGGCAGTGAGGCCAAATCTCTAAAAAAAATAAGGAGAGTCACATGAGGCTGGTATCCTTGATGCCAAGCCCAAGAACTTCATTTTTTTATACTAAAGGAATTGCTGTAATATTTCTTTACAAGAAGACTTAGATCCTACCTTCCTGCCTTGTCTCCAAAACAGAAATTAAGACCTGCAAACAGGGCAACAAAAACGTATCCAAGTAACAAAGGTTCCTTGGGACCTGTGCCCAAAACATTTCCTTCACCACTGGACGATCTATTAACTCAGGAAGCTATCCCGTTGCGGGTCAGACCTGGCATTGTCTGCAGCAGGGCTAGGCAAAGGGTATCTGTGCAATTGTCGTTGGGTATCCCCTTCTCTTCTCCCGTATCCTAAGCTGCCCACCAGGGCTGATGGAAGTTGTAGTCCAACACAATCTGGAGGGCTGCACTTTTACTTGATCCACTGCCTGGCAGCAGCTCTCTGGTGCTTGGCAGAGGGTGTCTTTCCCAGGTTAACTGGAAGTGGTGAGGACTGAACCTTGGCCTTTTGGCATGTGGTTTGCTGGTAGCTGTAAACCCCAAGGTCTCCCTGTAGAAGAACTATGCCTCTGGCAGGGCTGTAGGGCTTTTAGAGGGGGCAAAAGAGGAAATAGGGAGTGCAATATAAGACTAGGAGGTCTTCAGGGCAGCCCACCAGGGCATGCAGAGACAGGGTGCCCTGAAACAGGCTCTTTGCCACTGTAGCGCCAGTCCTGGAGTCCTGAAGGGGAAGATGGGTTTCTGTGATGAAATGTGGCCACAGGGAGGCCATGACATGTAGGTGGTCTCGGTTTTTGCAGTGCGGGCGGGGTGGGGACACTGGTCAAGAGCTGGATGGTTGTAATGTACTATTCCATTTCAAGAGGTTTAGTTCCCACCCAACCCTGCCCCCAAAGATAAGCAAGGCATGCTTGGCAAAGGCCCGTTTCCGTGCCTCAGGGCAGAAGGGACCAAGTGCAATTAACAGGCACGCCCAGGCTCGCCCTGAGGCTTCTGCAGGACAGGTATGCCAGCAGCTGCTTCCCTGCTATTACGAGGGAGTGGTGGTGCTGGTGCTGGTGGGGAGAACCAGGACGTCTGCTTCCATCTATCTGGGCTCCCACAGCAGTCTAGAATCCACAAAAGACCAAACCATCCTCACAAAGTTCCTGCCACTTAGAAACCTCAGTTAGATCATTTTCTTGATCAATCCGGAGTGCTGCATGATGGATGAAGAAGATATTGAAATAGTTCAAGATTTTCCATACGTTGGCCCAGTCATTAGTGGACTGAGAATGGAGACTGCAGTCAAGAAATCAGAAGAAGGTTAGGACTTGGAAAGTCAGCTATGAAGGAACTAGACAAGATCCTCAAGTGTTAAGATACACCATTGAATACTAAAGTTAGGATTGTCCATGCTATCATATTTCCAATTTCTAGGTATGGTTGTGAAAGCTGGACAGTGAAGAAAGCTGACAGAGAAGAAAATCAATTCCTTTGAAATGTGGTGCTGGGGAGAATTTTATGGATACCCCAGACTGTTAAAAAGACAAGTGAATGGGTCCCAGAGCATATCAAGCCTGAACTCTTCCTGGAAGCCAAGATGACTAAACTGAGGCTGTTATGCTTTGGACATAGCATGGGAAGACGTGACTCACTAGAAAAGGCAATAATGCTTGGAAGGCAGAAGGAAAAGAGGAAGACCACATTGCAGATAGATAGAGTCCATCAAGGAAGAACCGTCCCTGAATCTGCAAGACCTGAGCAGGGCGGTTGAGGAGAAGGTAACCTGGAAGTCTCTTGGAGGTCAAAGTCAACTTGACAGCAATTAACAACAACAGCGACAAACGCTGGGACATGGAGTTCCCATACACTGAGCTCCAACATTCAAGAGGGAATTTCCCTCTTTTTTATGACTTTTAACCAATCCCATAGTACTTTTCCATTACTATTTTAGCCAAGCAAGACTTCAAAGTATATAAAAAATTAATTCATTATGTTAATTAAATCTGCACTTGAGTAAACACCATAATTCTGAGGCACATAGCCATGCTGGTGTTTTTAGTAGGTGGCAATATTGTGACCAGTAGCACTACCACCAGACATCTCCAAAGATATCCCATCACAGGTGTAAAGGAATGGATAAAACATTAGTTAAGATGGCTCCTGCCCTATGTAATTTTTTTTTTTAATAAGCACTTGTATTATTTTTTTAAAATAACCTGCTGCCAATTTACTTGGGGAGGGGAAAGGTTCCTCAATCAATGAAAGCCTTGCTAAAAACATAAAGGCAAACCCACAAGTGACCATGGGGCTGTGAGTGCCAAATGCTTGCTGGCCTGCGGGAACTCCGTCTCTTGCTCATTCTCTGCGTGGATGTGCCAATGGGACTTGACTCTGGACCAGACTGTTTTAATGAATTCCTCCCCTGGATGTGATGCCATTTGGCTACCAGTCGATGCCCAGCCTTTTGCTGGCATTGGGCTGTATGCCAGTTTGCACTGGAACAGGATGTGTGCCAAGGAGTGGGTAGGGGAGACTTATGGGCTTTTTTGAGGGATTTTGTCTGTGAGGAGAATCAAGAAAGCCCCTGAGTTGCCAAGGGTGTAGAATCCCCCTTGGCATCTTTCCTGCCAAAGGCCAAAGTCGGCAAGGAAAAGCGCCCAGTGAGGGGAGGGGGTGGCTGGTGGGGCCACTGGCAGCAGGAGGTGAAACAGAGGCAGGCTGTGGAAATGGGGGGGGACTTGCACAGGAAGCCAAGAATATCTGTGTTTATTCCTGGAGATAAACTGCCTTTGTTTCCTGCCCCCGGCCTCCCTCCTCTCAGAGGCCAAAGGGATGGAAGGTCAGAGTATCTTTACACAAAAGGGCAAATTCCTTTTTCCACCCCCGCTTCTGCTAGAGGAAGCTGCTGCCTCTAACTAAACTGACTGAGGAGGGAGGAGAGTCACAGCCCCACGGCAGGTGGCCAGGCCAACGGGAGCCTAGTGCCGACTGCCCCCAAGAACCCGGATATCAGCTGGGTCCAGCCCCTCCAGCATTTCCCCTCAGCTCCAGCATTGTTTGGTTCAGTTGATGCTACTTCTTGGCAGTGCTCTGAGCTGTGCTCTGAACAACCCCTGGCAAGCGTATCTTTGGAGTAGCAACGGCTCTCAGGAATGGGGACAGGCGGAGAGAGAAGGCACCAGAAAATATTGCCACCTTATCGAGCTGCGGGGAGAGTTCACTTACCCATTTGCTGTGCAACTCAACCCTGAAAATATGGGTATCGTGTTGGCAACCGCCAGACCTTCCTAGAGCACAAGCTATAAATTCAGGAATAGCCTATGAACTGGGCATTTATTATTGGAGTGGGCCCAATCTCCCAGCAGGAAACTGGGAAGATGTTTGGTTTGTTTTGGCTTACGTTCTTAACACGGACCCGGCATACTGACATCAAATTATGCAGGCTTGAGTTACACATAAGATTGCTCAGCAGGTGAAATCCGAGCATTGCATGTGCAACCCAAAGGTGTGTGCACTTTTAGCACCAAAAGATGCTGGTCTGATAAAGGGGATTTTCCAGGAACTCTGTGCTGAGGCCAGTGAGAGAGGAACTCTAAGAAGGACATGGACGCTTCTGGAGAGCAGAGCAAGCCACTTAGGGACCCATGAATCAGGTTGGAAGAGCTGAGGAGACAGCCAGGAGAGTCAGGCTGAATGGGACAAAGGGACGCGTCAGCCCTCGCCATTCACAACCCCAACAGTCTGTTTGGCTTAATGAGGGTGATTATTAGCCAGCGGGGTCCCTACCCAAGCCTCATAGACACATGCATGCACGCTCCCTTGCTCCCACGGACACAATGCCTCCATTCAGACAGGACAGAGAACCAGTGTCTGTGGAGACACCGCTCCCAGGGATCCAGCAGAGAGAAAGCAAAGGAGATGGCTAGGTGCGTGGAACGCCACATTTTCCCAGAGTGGTCAGAGGAGCTCCAGACAGTGTTATTCTGGCCCGTTTCTAACCCAGCCAAAAGAAGCAGGGGGGCTCTGGGGGAAGGGCCGGGAGGGGGGTGGGAAGACAGGATCCTTGAGCCCTGAAGGGGTGCGGCAGTAGCCAACTACTCCTCCGGTCACCATGGTTTAGCTGCCTTGTTAGAAAATAATGCACTCCTTCCGCACAGGGAAACCGGGGAGGGGATCGGTTTAATATTTTCAATGGAATTACTCTTGAGGTGGATTACTTGCTTGTGGATTACTTTAACTACCCAGGTGTGTTCTCTGTTTGGCTAACAACTAGCAGAAAGATGGGGTTTCACATACATGCTCCTCTTTCAATCAGTGAAGTTCATGTAAAGCAAAGACCCTAAGTAGCTTCAGCATGGGCACATTTAGTCATGTGCTGTACAGGAATGTGACTCTGTGGGGCTGGGGCTGCATGAGAATAGGAGCCCCACTTGCATATCCTTAGCTATGGCTTGAGCAACATGTTCCTCTCTCCAGTATGGTGAGGAGGAATTTGCTCTACCTTTCTTCACCATAAAGGCATTAGAGGCTAGTGGGTTGCCAGAGCTCCCCTTGTCCATATTTCTGCTCCCCGTCTGGCCTCTGATAACACAGCTGACTGGCGCACAGGAGGGAAGTGTGATAATAGCTCGGTATCAGGTGAGCCTGATAGTGGAAAATGGCCGGGGAGAGCAGGGTGGCTGGGGATGGAATGCTTGCTCAAGAGGTCTGTATTTACTCCGTAGCCTTGAAGGGTGCTTATCTCCTTCTGCAAAGCCAGTCGCATTCCTGAAGCAAAGCCCCCTGTGGTCCTTATCTTCCTGGGCTCCCACCGTGGCTGCCCACCTGGCAAGGAGGGGATTGAGCAAGGAGCACAGCAAGGGTGCAGTGTGGGTGGTGGGAGGGAGCTGGGGGCGAGGGAAGGCTGTGCCGCTCTCACTTCTGTCTGTGGCTTGCTTCCCCATATACCGGAATACAGTCTGGAGATAAAACACGCCTTGCCACTGAGCAACAGAATTAGAGGGTCCTGCAAGGCCACCTGATTCTCCCCCTGGTGCTCCAGACTGGGGCAGGGTGGGGGCTGTGTCACTTCTGTGCCCCCCAACTCACAACATTAGCAGCAGCAAATATGAATGAGTTCCTCCAAAGGAGCCTCACTGGGCTCTGCCGGGCACCTGCAGCACCCAAGGCCTCCCTGATTCTGATGGTCCAAAACTCAGTCAGGAGATGGCACACCTCGCCTCTGCTGTGCCCCAGCCAGGAGCTCCGGGGAAGAAAGGGGCTGTGTGATTTCATGCTGACTCCTTGCAGGGCCCTATGAAAAGGAAATACTCTCCCTGCAAAGGCATCCTGGACCACTCCTGCCTTGACTGGTGAAGGCCTTCTACAACCATGCAGAAGATGAAAGCCCAAGCCAAGAGTGGAGAAGAGGAAACAACGTGGGAACCACTTCCTTTGCTATTCATGGAGAGCAGCTTCCTTCCTCGGTTCTTTGTCTGGCAAGGAGGGCTGCCTGGCCCATAAGGAACATCATCCCAGAACCGGGAACTGAGGGCCCACCTTTGTTTCAGGGGTTGAGGGGCTGTACAATTTGGACACGGGGCCCATGCACGCAACCCTGGCTCATTGCAGTCCTCTGGTCTTCTGTTCATATTTATTCCTTCCACCTGCTTGACCTTGGCACTGATTCACCCCGAGAAGCAGAGCAGCTGAGAAAAGACCAGCCATCCTGCCCCCAGTATTGTAACCTCACACAAAGGGAAGTAGCTGGGTATCTGGAAAGGAGTATCTGCAGATCACTAGCAGAAATAAAACCTCCCAGTCTGGTTTTCTCTCAGCGTCATTCCTCCTCTCATGAGGCAACAAGGAGATTTTAGGGAGAAAAGCAATAGCAGTTGCATCCAGGAAAATTAAGAGGGATGCCCTAAACCGCTTCTGCAAGGACCGAGGGCCTTTGTTGGGGAAGCTTTGAATAGCTGGTGTGTTTAAGGTACGGAGGGACATGAAATTCAGATTTCATTTTGGTTGGTAGCTCATTTACTGGGCTGTAATCTTAGTCCTCTGTTCTCTTGCTCTGAGCCCTAAGGAGGCAAAAGCAGGATCGAAATTTACCATAGTAAAGGGAAGGTAAAACCAGAGCTTAGTTACCTCTGCAGCTGTCGCCGTCTTTCTCATAGCCCTCTCGGCAAAGGCATTCACCAATGGACACCAGCCACTCCCCGTCAGAATTGCAGTGCAGGAGCGGATCCTCGCTCGCCACAGCGTCCGGCACGCAGGTCCCCGGCACCTTGGCCAAGGCCTGGGAATCAGCACCAGCAATGGTCTCGGGGAAAGTCGCCATGTTGCGGATGACTCCCGGGCACTTCTTGTAGTAGATCCGGACAGAGAGGAGGGCGACGCAGGCTCCGATGTCCTGAAAGGCCAGGTAGAAGCCCTTACGCGTGAGGGGCCCTACTGAGCGCACCTCTACATTGATCTTGACGTTGCGGGTGTCAAAGTCCTCGCGCACAGTGATCTCATCTGGAGCAATGGTGTCGATCTTGCGGAACTGGCGTTTCTGGAAATTGATGCCATAATCCACGTCTGATTCCGCGTAGAAGAGGTTGAAGGTCTCCTTGCACGTGCCTGTCCCGCTGGGAAAACTGTTGCAATCTCGGACGGTGAACTTGAGCTCGATGAAGATGCGCTGGGCTTCACTGCGGTAGATCCAGTTCGTCCTCAGCCAGTTGTCCTGGTCTCCCTCCATCACATTGCAGACCGAATAGATGTAGATGAGGGAGTCATTCATTACATTCTGGAGAAGATCCCACTGGTGGAAGGTACAGAGAATCACCGTCACCATCATCCGTGCAACTTCACAAGTTACCTATGGAACTCACTGCCACTAGAAAGTTGAATGCTAGCAAAAGCAGCTTTTAACAGGTAGCTTTAGCAGGGGCTGTCTACCAGTTCCTTTAGCTAGGAACAGATGCATCTTATAAAAAGAAGGTCCATCTTATTTATCAATGTGTTTTCATGGGAAACCTACAAGTAGGTCACAGAGTTCCCCGATGTCTGTCTTAAGCCTTCACCAAGATACACTGCCTCGGCACATGGAGGTTTTGTTTAATCCAAGACTACTTCCCAGTGGTCAGTCTGTCACTTGAGGCTGTTCTACCCATTCCTACAATCAATCCCATACAGAAGAGTTTGCATATTTGTGTACTTTTTTTAAAAAATGCTGCCCTGCTAAAAAGCAAAGCAAAGAAAAATGGTCCCCCCACCCAACCTCCATGTTCATTCTGCCTCTGCTCTGAATGGAGCAATCTGCTGGGAGTCTTCCATTTCCCAAACCCAGGACAAGTGACTTTTAGCACTAGGGGAACGAAGGTTTGAATTTCCTCCTAAGATATCAGGGTGTTTCAGGACCTTGCTGGTTGGGCTTGCCACTTTTGCTAAAGCGGGAGAGACTGAATGTACAAGAATCTGGACTTACCCCTTTGCCATAGGGATGGTTGAGCCAGCCGAGATCCCCTTGTGCCTTGGCAAAGTCTAGCAGCACAACTGGGGGAAAGGCAGAAAAAAGGAGAGCGTTAGTGCTAGCATTGTACCGTGCAGCCCATTTCGTGCTGTGGGAGGGGAGCAAGGCAGAGTCTATGAAATCCTCTTTGTGCTCTGTCAGTGCTTTGGAAGTAGACCCCACCCACCCTGAATCAGGTCCCAGCCCGCTGGCAAAGGCTGCCTGAGAGTTTTGATGGGGCTCAGACACCTTTGGTTGTGGCCTGCTGTGACATCCATTGAGCAAATGGAGCTGTTGAAAAAACAACACACATCCAGTAGTAGCATTTGGACGCAGCGGAGGATCTGTGACAGCTGGCTCACATAAGAGGAGTACATCTCGTGACCTGCTCTGAAGGGAAGATGGAAATGTTGGGGATGAAGAGCAGAAGCAGAAGGAGACCGGCCCTGGGCCCCCCAGAGAGGGAAGGGTGCTTACAGGAGAGACAACTCTGCCTTTTAAGCCATACAGAAATGAAGGCGATAGAGAGCTAAAAATAAAGTGCTGTTTCCCTCCCAAGATGCTCAAGGAACAGAGATGCCCCAAGTTGTTTTGAAAACCTGATTTCTGACCTAGAAAACCTGCCTCCCAATTACAGACGTGCCAGTTGTGGGCTTCTCAGTCACATGCTCAGAGACACTGCTCTTTAAATTTAGTATCTTGCTCCCTCTGTGCTGAATTCACACAACTTCTTCATCAAAACTGGGACCTAGGAATTTGCTTGCCTGGATCTGGAAGAAGAAGGAGACAGACTCTGGCCTTGGGGGCCTCCCCTTTCTTGAGGTGAACCATACAGATGCACAAAAGGGGAGCTGGGCGGTAGGAGCAGCTGCTGCCCGGCTGTGCCTTGTTACCAGATGGGATCCAGGTGCACAGAAGCCCCGGCTGTGCCAGGCACCTCCAGTCATCCCACAGGGTTCCCAGGTGGGTTTAAGCTGGCAATGAGGGAGAGCATAGAGCAAGACGGGAGGCCTCAAGAGGCGCTAAAGTTCAATTTAACACTTACACTATCTTGTTGGATGCTACCACAGCAGGCAGACATTCACCCCATAGCAGTCACCTTGCCCCTAATAAGATGAGCATCATAATTGTACCCAAGAAGGGAATAAGGATACATTAGCTATGGCACAGGGAGTGTTGCATCTGAGGCCCACCGGGGAGGTGGCAGGACCCCCTCCCTCACTAACAGGGCACAGTAGAAGGTGGGGGAACAAAATTTATTGGGCAGCCTGTGACAGCAAGGAGAAGGGTGGTTGGGGGAGTCCATCTGTTTGTTTGTCTCTCTCCCCATTCCCACCCCTGTAAATACACAACATAATAGTACTTATTTTTCCTTTTGTTTGATGTTAGATTGCAAAATAGTTTTTTTAGTGCTGATACAGCTGTAAACGTTAGTTAAGTTGTGCAAGTTTTTCTCAAAGGAGTGGAAAATGGCAGTCACCTGAAAGATTAGATAAATGCTTCTGAGCCCCTCTAATTCCTTCCTTGTGCAACACTTGGAATATTTCAGCACTCCCCTAAATCAGCAGAAGTCGGTCTTAGCAGTATTGCTGTATCATTTTGCACAGACAGAAGTGTGTCTTCTTCATATATCTCTAGTTCCCAAACTGCAGACTGGGAGAGCAGTATGACAGGAAGGAAGGCAGAAACCAGAGGGGTTTGTATGAGCTCAAAATACTCATTCAAAGGAGGGCCCTCTTGTGTCTCTGCATGAATATCTGCTCTGCTTCCTGTCGGAGCGGGGAATGCAGATGCGCTTCTGCTTTGGGTGTGGTCTCCGGAGGAGGGCTGAATAAAGTGGCCAGTTGCCTTCTTCCCTGTTGGTGTCTCTGGACGGGTCACTTGCTTCCTCCTCGAGCCTTGGTAATTCCTGCAGGAACCCAAAGGCCAGCCTCCTCTGAGGGCTATTCTGCTCAGAGCCTAGGCTCTTTTACGCCTCTGGAGCCAGCTGCACTAGGGGCCTGAGCACCCTAAAGGCACCAGATGCTGTCTGGTCTTGGAAGCTAAGCAAGACCAGCCCTGGTTAGTCCTTAGATGAGAGACTACCAATGAACACCAGGTGATGTAGGCTCTATTTCAGAGGAAGAAACTGGCAAGACCACCTCTGAGGAATCCTTGCCTAAGAAGGCCCTGTAAAATTAATAGGGTTGCCGCAAGTCAACAGGCAACTTGAAGGCACAGACACAAACGGCTACCTATGCCGGTGTGTGTGTTTTGTGAGCAAAATGTCATGGCAAGAAGCTGCCATAAAGGAAACATTCGGAAGTCCAGTTATCTTGTTCTTATCTGGTAGTCAAGTTTGTTCTTTGGTTTACTGTATAGTTTTCCCTGTGGGTGAGGAGAAGGTGCTCAGCAACCTGCTGAGGCTATAAAGCAGAGGCTGGTTGTTTGGGAACAGGGTGGGGGCCCTCTGATGGAAGGGCAAAGGGCTCCCGAGAGCAAAAAAAAAAAAAGCGAGGAAGGTGCACGGTCATGTGAAAAAAGGAGGCCAACGCAGCCAAGATCAGGTGGCAGGCGTGTTTCCACAAAGCCACCCTGAGCGCGGTCCAGGCACACACGTTCACCAGCACCGGGAGGGGAATCACAAGGAGCCCTTAGCGAACAAACTCCCAAAACGGCAAACCCCAGGATTCCAGAGGATGTTGAAAGTGGGATCATCGAGCTATAACAGGCTAGTGCAGAAATGGCCAGAGATAAGCAGCGTCCTCACAAAGAGCCAGGCTGGGGGGCCATCCCTCTCTGTTCCCCTCCTGCCCAAGAGCCTTAGCTGGAGATGCTGCCAGGGACCAAACCAAAGGATTTTTGTCTATTTCTATTCATTTAATTTAAGCCCTGCCTTTGTCAAAACATGGGACCCAAGCCCAGGTTACAGTATAGACTAAAACAAACAATAGCTACAAAAACATATACAAAAATATTTTTGGAAAACCACTAAACAAACAGTCCTATTAAAAACATGCATATAAAACATATTTCAAGTGTAGTAAAGAAACCGATGAGGAGAGGCAATGTGGTGTAGTGGTTTGTTGGGGGGGGGTTAGGTCTGCAGGACTCAGGGTTCTAATTCCAGCTGGGCTGTGGAAACCCACTGGCTAACCTTGGACAAGTCATACTCTCTCAGCCTCAGGGACAGCAATGTCAACCCCGTTCTGAATAAACACTGCCAGTGCCTAGGAGGGGGTCACTGTCAAGTCAGAGTCACCATGAAGGCACATAACCAGAGGAGGAAAGAAGCTGAATGCTCCTCAGGCAGAGCCAATGGTCTCTGGCTTGTCCCATGGAAAGGGGCCTCCAGCCTTCTAGCCCCCCATTGCCTACCCGGGTGGTGGCTCTCCGAGTCCCCTCCAGGACCAGACCAGGTGAAGCCAATGGCAGGATCAAACCTGGACTTGCCAAATGCAAAGCTAGTTCTCTGCCCCCTGGATTCTGGTTCCCTCTCCGTAGGGGTTGGGCCCTCCCCGTCTCCCACCTCACAGATGCTCTGCCAGCGTTTGAGGCTTATTATGGCTGCCATTCCAGTCTCCAGTGGTACCTCCCAACCTCTTCCAGGTCAGATGAGCATCCACATTTGTTTGCCAGAGCTCCAAAACCTCTAATGAAAGTCACTGGGGCACGGAGAGAGAGAGAGGTGTGTACTGCTGGTGGCAGTGGGGCCTAGTGGTTGGTGCCTGCCTGTTCATGCCACAGATGCCAACACAGGGGAGCCTTTTGCCTTTCCAAGAGGAGAAACGCCTGCCACCCTTACTCACGCTTGGTTTGCTTCTTGTATGAGGACTGGTAGAAAGCTCCTTTTACCAGGCAGAAAGACACACACACCTCTGCTGTTGCTGCCCAGGGCTGCTTCCCCGTTCAGTCCACATCAGTCTCATGTGAGCAGTTAAGTTACAAAGCAGAAGGAGACACTGGGGAATACCCCCAGACCCACGAGTTCTGTCCCCAGAGGGCCAGATGGACAGGCTACCGCCCAGAGTCAGCGTGTACCCTGCCTTCTTCCCACGTCTTAGGGCGTCCCTGCAGGTCTGAGCACAGACTTCAAATGGCCTCGCTGGCCCCGACGCTTGCTTTGCTGGGCTAAGCCAAAGCATTTGTAGCAGTCATTCCATACCCACAGAACTGCACCGCCCCCACAGACACATTCTGCAACTCGGAGCCAGAACATCTCTGGAAGTGCCATAAACCTTTTATTGTTATTATTTGGCCTCAGCTCTGGCAGCAAGAGCTATGCTTTTAGGAGACAACGGCTGCTTGGATTCTGGTTTGCCTCAATCTTATCTTGATATGTGTCATTTAAAAATTCTTGCATCCTGCCCCAAGGAATGGGAGCGGTTTGAAAAGAGAGATGAACAAATGAAGTATCAGCCAATACCAGGGAGGAGGGAAAAACCGAAAGGAGGCACATCAAGCCAAACCTGTGCGTTATATGAGTGCTGGCATCCTTTGGGGCGCAATCGTTATCACATCCCACTAAAATACTTGGACTCATCCTACTGAAAGGAGAGGTTGAGAGTTCCTCTTTACCAGAGAGGTGCAACAGGTGTGCATTTGCCTGCCTTTTGCGGGTGTCCCGGCATGATCCTTACTGGGTTCCCTTGGAAATTCCTCCTCAGGAGTGACAACCCGCCCACCCCGATGGCACAGCAGGGCAGCGTGCCGGCACTTGCAGCTGCTCCTCTCGGCTGGAAGCGCCTCCAGTTCTGCCCTACAGAGGAGGCGTTGCTGGTGGCAGGGAGTTCACATCCCTGCACCACCTTGGGACTGACAGGCTCCTGGCACCAAAAGATAGGCACACATTGTTACAAGAGATGCCAGGGGGGTTCACAGGGCGAGTGGAAATCCTAAAGCCAGATCTCGAGGGCTCCAGAATGGAGCTGAAGGAAGCCTTTGCTTAAACTGGGAATGGAGGAGGGCTGTTCAGTCCCAACCCAGAACAAAAAGCTGCACAAGGTATATTTGTCTATGTGTTACATAGTTTTCTCATCACTTGTTTCCTCAGCAAATTTTAAAAATTACTTTATTTTTAATTTTTTTAAAGATCTAATTTAGAGTAGAATTCTATCCTGTGCAACAAGTGCCTTTCCTACAGAGAAATAATCTACAACATACAGGGTGAGGGGCAAAACAAGACTGTGGGTTGGATGATCAGGAAGTGGGGATTCTGGCTTCAGACGAAGATCACAGTACCTGTCCCCACCCATGGAAGAGCATTTCTGTGCCCCCCAATGGCACATCACTTTGGGCTCTAAAGCAGGCAGGATCAGAAGGTGGGTCTCCTCTGACTTTGTCTAAGCTCCAACATCCCTTAAATTTATTCTCCTCCTAGCATGTCACACCCCTTGGATTTCCCTCCAAGGATGCCCACAAGGGACACTTAAACCTATTATTGACCTCTTTCATCCCTAAGGCCTCTGGGAGCTGTAAAAATTTGGTGCCCCTGGAGTTTTTGAGACGTCCAGGAGGTACCTAGATCTTGTTCTCTCCCCTCCCCAGTTTGGGGAGCCCCAACAGCTGAGAGTAGTTTGAAAGGCACCACAGCAAACTCCTGCAGCTTGCTTTCAACAGATGTCAGGCAGGCAGTTTAAATGCTCCATGTTTAGATGACTCCTACAGTCCTCCCCACCCATCCCTTAGTTATCGGGGTTAACTGTAGCAGTCATTGCTACTTTATCCTTAGATTCTGGGAGGTTGTTACTGTCTTCCCAAAATGCATTTTATTGGGAAGCAGTATGTTGTTGCTGCTGTTGCAATGGGCCTTCCAGCCATTTCCAACTTCTGGCCACCCTTTCACAGACATGCCCAAGGTCATCCAGTGGCTGAGCGGGAGATCAAACTAGTCTCCAGGGTCATGCATTTTGAAACAGAAACATGCAATCTACGCAGCCTGGCACCCCATTTCCCCAGAGCCCCTGCTGGCCAGCAGCCTCCATGGTGTTCATTTCCATTTGCCACCTCACTTCCCCTGGTAGAAGGCGTTCAAAGGAAGGCTGGCTCCAGATGTGGAGTTCTGCCTCCCTCTTATAGTCAACATTGCAGTCACCCAGAAAGAGTGAGTGAGCAAAAGAGAGAGATTTGTTTACTACGTTGGTATCTTGCATCTTTTAGCCAGGTGAATTAGTCCCCCCCCCAAATGCCTAAACTTTATCCTCACAAAAAGCCTGCCATGTAGGCTGGGGAGGGGAGGAAGAGAATAAAAAGCTGGTGCCATCTAGTGAGTTTCATGGCCTTCAATGGAGATTTCAGCCTGATCTAGCATGCTTTGGTGTGAGGGTGGGCAAGTGTTGGCCTTGGGATATTTTTGGACTGCAGCTCCTGTTGTTCCTCACCCTTGGCTGGGGCTGATGGGAGTTGAAGTCCAATTACATCCAGAGGGCCACAACTGCTGGTTCCTGCTCTAATAACTATACCCTACTGTCTCTCTGTTAAGAGCCACCTTGGCATAGGAGGGGCGCTTACTAAACCAGACCACCACCCGCTATTTTTATTTAATGTTTGGGGGGAGGAATGCTACACGCAAAAAGAAGACGAAATCCCCAACAGCTGCCTGTCCTCCAAGGTTTATCTGGATTCTCCACTCAAAATGTTTGCAAGCAGCATCTGGAACAAGTTTGCTTTCCCACCAACTCCCAGAGTTAATTTTAAATGCTGCCCTCCTCCCTTCACAGTATGTGATTTCTGTGACTGCCTGTGTTTCAGCCACATGGAAAGCATCGCTTGGAAGGCGGGAGAGGGGGAGAGAGAGCCAGCCCACAGTTCTGTGCTCAAGTGAGCACGCCAAGTAGCACATGGGAGCCAGTGGTGCCACTGAGCCCAAGGAGGAAGACACCCCAGGTCAAAGTTGTGGACTTTGAACATGCATGCATGCAGAAACGCACATGCCCCACAAGAATCTCTTTGTGCCCCCAGCCCAGCAAAGACATGTGAACAGATGCCAGACAACAGAGCTCCTGAACACAGGGGGAATCATTTGCCAGTGCCAAGAAATCACCACCAACCTCAAACATATCCCACAGATTAAGGAGGACAAGGAGCATGGGGTTCAGCTTCAGCTCTGGCAGCCCTTATCGAACAGTTGAAACCCAGACGAGAATGAGAAATGTTGACAGTCAGTTACCCAATTTACCCAGCACAAGCCACGGGGCCTCCTATGAGTCCCTTTGAAAAGGAGGGAAAAGCTGGGGCAGGTGATGGGGTTAGAGATCTCAGGATTAAACCCTAGAAAACACCAACACTTATCTGTGCACGTACAAAGTACATTTGCCTGAGTATCACCAGGCACAGCTATCTACAGCAGATCCCCAAGTAGTGGGGCAGTGAAAGGAAAGAAGATGCTCCTTTGAGGTGGGCATTTGTCCCAGCACCTCTCAGCAAGTCCTGGCTGGACTGCAGAGTTAGTCCCTGGGCTTCCTCCAACCAGTGATAAGATGCAGACTTAGGCCATTTCCGCACTAGACTGTTATAGCACTATTATTCCACTTTGAATGTCCTATGGAATCCTGGAGTTTGCAATTTAGGGAGGCACCTCAAAGGCCATCCTCAAAGGCCCCTCCCCAAACTGCAAACCCCAGAATTCCATAGGATGTTGAAAGTGGAATAATAGCGCTATAACAGTCTAATGCAGAAATAGCCATACTAGCAGTTGTCCTCAAACAGAAACCTGGTTAAGCAGCTGCTGAGAGGGAAATCCTCTTCAGGGGTGAAAATACTGCCTCTTTTAACGTAGTAGCACGAAAACACACGCACAGTTTCCCCAAGCTAGCGAGATGGTTCTCTGTCAACTCCACTTGGGTGGAGGCCCAAGTTGCAATCTGGCACAGGATTTAATTAATCCTTTGCATTTGAGGCCAATTACTTTTAGGCACCTTGGAAGAAAGGAGAGAACACCACACACATGCCTCCACTGCCAGAACCACCGTGATCTTAATCTCATTGCTCTGGAGATCTGAATGGGGGGGGCATTTGCAACAGGGTGAGAGCACCCAGCAGCAGTAAGAGGGCTGAGCATGCATTCTCACGGGGGAGGTCCTGCCTTTCAGCTCCAGCAGCCACCCCCCCCTCCCCGGGAAGCTCGCAATTAGTAGAAGCAAGACAGCGAGACTGGAGAGAGGAACTGCTTACTGGGCAGATCGCTCCTGGTCTCTTTCTCTCCCCAGTGTAATTAGAGCCCAGGCGGCCATCCTGCCTCTTCCTTAACATTCCTGCCTTCCCCTGCAAGCCGAGCGGGGGCCTTGGGCTTTGAGGCTTGGAAGAGGCAGGCCTGTGGGGCGGCAGGCTAAGCCCGGCGCTGTCGGGCTGCACCCCTCCTTGCCACTCCGCTCAGCGAGACAGCCCCACACATCCCCTCTATGGCTGCTTTCCGAAAGTTGATGAATGTGCATAAAAAGGAGACAGGACCGAAGGCGGTGGCGGCAGCGGTTGCCCTTTGTGAGGGGAGAGGTGGCTCTGTACCCAAACCCCAGAATCCACACAGCCGGGGTCGGCAACGCTTCCGCCACAAGGCAGCCAGCTGGTTAGCCCAACTTTGGCTTCTGTTCCCCCTCCTCAGTCAGTGGAAGTGTTCCAGGCTGGAGGAGGGGAAGCAGAGTGCTGGCAGGAGGGCCACTTCCCTGGATGCTGCCAGCTCACGGCCGAGTTTCTTCAGTAGTTTCTGCAAAAGCTGGGTATCAGCAGATGATACCGGAGCGGGTCGAATTTGGTATGCAAAATGGGCCAGATTTGGCTCAAACTGGATAGTCACTGACCAGATCTGGAACTGGAATGCTATTTTTCTGTGTAGAGAACACACACACGTATCATCCCATGCTAGAGTCCCCTTTGGGGGGGGGCTTCCTGTTACACACTGGAGCCCCAAAGAGTGTGTTCTGAAATGCTTCCAGTCCAAGCTAGAATCAGACGTGACCCCCGCGTGCAACAAAGGCCCAGCTCTTAGGGTCAGGGAAGAGGTCCTGAGCCATTTTTGGGGGAAGGGACGTCTCTTCTCCCAACTCTGCTCCCGTTCTGAGGGCCTCCACCTTGTGGAACAGTCTCTGTGCCTCTCGCTCTAACGCCTTTTAAAAATATATTTGCTTGAGATGGTAAGAGAGGAGTGAACGGGGGAAGCAAGAGGAATTTTTAGGAGATGCAAGAAAGCCTTCTGCGCATGGTCAGGGGCCTTCTTCTTTGTCTGTTTGTGCCTTCAAGTTGCATGGAAACCCCACGAATTCCAGGGGTTTTCTTAGGCAAGGAGCAGCCGTTCCAGAGGGGAACCTGTTGCTGCAGAAGAGCTCCGAGACAAGCTCCCTGAACTGCTAGATCTTGAAATTTGGGCCAAAAACAGAACAGAAAGAGGGAAAGCTCTGCGCCCCAGGACATGTCTGGACTTGCCCAGGGGAAAGGCTTAACCGGGAAGCTCTGCTGCTGGCCTCGGCCCCCTCCCCTCGGTGGACCTGGGCTGTGGGGAAGGGGGCCTCTTGCCCCGGCCAGGGTGGAAGAGGCCCAGCGCGACTTCAGGCGTGGGAGCATTCCCGCTTTGGGGGAGCCCCTGGCACCACCCAACTGGCACTGTCTCAAATCCTGGCATCCCAATATGGGGCGGAGGTCCGTTCCCACTTGGCATCGTCTCAGGTGGGCCAAAGGAGGAATGGGCTCCCCGGTTCTGTCCAGATGGGCCCCGAGGCTGGAGCTGCACGCCGGAAAGAGGGGGAGCCCTGCCTGCCGGTGTCCGTGGGGGCGGTAAAGGAGGAACGGGGGGCACCGAATCACAGCGCGGGAAGAGACCCCCAAGGCCATCCAGTCCACCCCGTCCTGCCAGGCAGGAAGACGCCCTCAAAGCGTTCCTGAGAAAGACCAAATATTCGCCTGAAAAACGTCAAGGTGCAACTTCAGAGGAATGTCCCGCGAAGAGGGCGACTTGATTCGTCACCCATCCCTCCCGGTGCTGATTCAGTGCCCCTCCTCGGCCCACCCTTTTGTGGCAACCAGAATATTCGCTCTCTTGCCCAACCCTGGCATGAACCACTACCGCAGCAATGCCTCCGTTGTGTAACCAAGGCGTGTGAATCACCTTCCCCCGAATGTTACCTGCAGGAGGGGCCGAATCGGAACTCCCTCCCCGCCCCCCGCCGGGAGTCCGGGCCGCCCCGCTTCCGCCCTGAGCTCAAGCAGGTTCCCCGCAAAGGGCGGCGGGCGCAGCGGGTCGCGCGGGTCGCCTTGGCGGGGCTTCCTAGGTTCCCCCCGCCCTCCCCCGGGGCCGATCGCAGAGGACCAAAGCGCGGACCGGGGCCTCGTAGCTCATTCCCTGCATTCCGCGGCCACAGATAAGCTACACAAAATCGGCACCTCGCTCACAGGTCTGGAATTTTAAAAATGCCCGTAACTGTGCGAGCTTCCAGCCGCTCGACGAGAGAAAGAGGCTTCAAAGGCTGCGCGCATTCCGCGGGGAAAGCGAGGAAGGTCTCCCGGCGCCCCCGGCCCCGCGGAGTCCCTGCGCTCCCGGGCCGGGCCGCCCCACCTGTTCACCCGCCTCCGACGAGGACCCCCAGGCCTGCCGCAGACCCCGGGCCACCCGCTCCGGGGCCAGCAGGGGAAAGCGGGGCCCCGCGAGCCCGCGGGCAGGGCAGGAGGACAACGCGGGCGCCCTTCCCCTGCTGCTTCCCGGTTCTTCCCCGGGAGCCGGGGGTCGGCTGTCGCTGGGCCCGGAGGCTCGCTCTGTTCCGCCGTCACAGACCCGCCTCTCCTGCTCGCCCCCCGGCCGGCGACACCACACCGCGTGCGAAGCTTCCCTCCCTCGCTCCCTCCCTCCCTCCCGCGGTTCCCACGACTCTCCAGCCAGACGGGGAGCCCGAAGGTCTCCCCCGGAGAGAAGGGGGCGCCGCTTCCGCCAGGCCCTCCCCGCGAGGCGGCGCCGGACGACGGGAACCCGACTCTGAGAAAGGGAAACTTCCCCCCCGCTCCGGGGCTGACGCGGGGGCGGCTTTCCGATGAACTTCGGCGGCCGCGCCCCACTTCCACGGGCCTCCGGAGCGGATTCCTTCCTTCCTCCGCAGGCCCCGGAGAGCGGCCGTGGTCGCGCCCCGGCGTCGGCCTCGCCCCCCTCCGCGCTCCCCGGCCCCCCGGGCGCCTCCTGTCCCCCCGCCCCGCGCCCCTTAATTCCGCCTGTCGCGCCTTCTCTCCTCGCCGGCCCCGCCGCCGAAAACCCGGTCCTTCCTTCCTGCGCCGTCCGGGGAAGTTGGCGGAGCTGCCCGGAAAGTTGGGAGAACTTTCTGCGGGGCAGCTGGCGGGCGGGCGGGCGGGCGGAGGGAGGCGACCGAGGGCGGCCCAGAGCCCCGGTGCCCGCCTCGCCCTCCGTCTGGCCGCCACCGGGGTCGGTTGTGCCGCGTGGCTCTCCTTTCCTGGCCCCGCGCGGGGAACGCGACGCGGTCCTAGCCGAGGGGGAGACGCGGCGCTCCTCTCACCTTCGCTAGCCTGGGCGCGCCGGGGTGGCGCCTGGAGCAGGACCGAGAGGGCGACGAAGACGAGCGAGGGGCCCCTGGCCGTGCGGAGGCTGCCCATCGTGGCCGGGCGGGCGGGCGGGCTGGTCACCGGCGCTCCTGTCGTCCTGGAACCGCCTCGCCTCCGCCGGCCGGGAAAGCTCAATGGGAGCCTGTGGGAAAGTTCTCGCCCTGTTCATTCATGCTCCGCGTGACGTCACCGGGCCACGCCCCCGGCGCGTCCCCGCCCCGCCTCCCCCTGCCTCGTCGGCGACGGATCCGAGGGGGCCCCCGGGCGCAGGAGCTGCGTGTCTCGGCGGGCTTCGCGCCCCGCTTGGGAGGTCCGGGGGGCGCCCGGGCTGGGAACCGGGCGCCGGGACGGAGGAGGCGGTGGGCTCTCCCCGAGGGATCTCCTCGCCACCCGCTGCTGGAAACAGGATGCGGGGCTAGCCGCGGAGCCGCCTTGGCGATCCAGTTGTGATGCAGGCAGGTGGCCGGTCATCGTCCCCGGAGGAAGCCCCGCGGACCCGAGCGCGCAGGGACGGAGGGGCTGCGTTGCTGCTGTTGCGGCTGCCGTCTAGGAGAAGATGGCTGCCTGCCTGCCTCTGAGCCCAGGCATTGGGGAGGGTCTCTGGAAGCTCCGGCTGGCAGCTGGCTGGCCCCCGGCCTCCGAAGATGCGGGAGGCGCTCAGCCGGAAGCTGAAGGGGTCTTCCTTTGCATTAGGCAGCCGCCTTTCAGACCCCCAGTGCTAGTCCAGTGATCCCAGAAGTCAGCAGGGGGGTCTGCTCTGAGTCCCCCTTTGGGAGGAAGGCAAGATTTAAACGACGTAAGCAGAGGAAGTCGGCTTCAGGGGGAGGCCCCAAGTGCCCCCCAGGCCGGCCAGAAGGCCCCCTCGGTGCACCTCGTTTTCCCCAAAGGGGGCTGGGGCCAAAGAAGTGGCCTTGGTGGCTCACACGGTGGCCGGGTTTGCTCGGGAGGGGGAGAGCTCCTCGGAGTATGTCTTATCTCTGTGCCACCTCCTGAGCTGCCAAAGGGCTGGCAAAGGGCCGGACCCCCTCCTCCTCCTGCATAGACCACCACCACAGCCCCCCCCGTAAGGAAAGCCAAGGTGGATGGATTTGCTTCCCAGACGAAGTCTGACCCCTGCCTACAGGGCACCCGAGAGCAGCCAGGGAAAACGACACACTGTTTAGATAAGGGCTATATTGGCTTGGACTCTCAAGAAAGAGCCCCCCCACAGGCCTCAGAACTTCAGCAGCAAAACCATGTTCTGATAGGCACACGCTGAATGTTCAAACCACAGTAAACTTTAAGCATCCCTACCATGAAGGATAACCGTGGCCTGATTTACGGCGTTATTCATTGCAAGGATTACTGAGCTAAAGCAGAGGGTTACTCCAAACGTTTGAAATATGCTGCATTGGACAAATATCTGGACAGTACATTAAAATTTATATAAAATCAAGGGTTTTTCCAAAGATTATGACGATTTATTCAATATAAGTGTTCTTGGACAGTCCACAAAAGCTTGTGTTGAATAAAACTTGTTACGGCATCACAAAGACAATTGCTTTTCATTGCAACACACTGGCATGCCTTCTCCCACCACCCCAGTTTTCAAAGTCCAGAGGCCCTCCCCAGCTTCTTGGGCTGACCCCTGAACTCACACCCCATGTGCCCCTGGCAATCAGGCCTCCTTCTGCCAGGGACCCCCGTGCCTCTGGCCCCCAGGCACCAAGTGGAGTTTTCCCCACCACATTGCTGGTTTGATTTCCTCCTGGGATTTGCAGTGCCAACATACCGGCGCTGACACCTCCGGTCTAAGCACTTGGAATATTTACGGATGGCCCATGAAGTTACAGTAAGTGACCCAGTTGTGGAATTATCAGGAAGTAGGGCAAGTGGACCTCAGAGGGCAACATTCAGCTTGAGCCTAAATATGCTGCGTCCTGATACCCCTTTGAAAGCAAGGATAATTTTTAGCTTGTTTATAATACAACAAAACATAGGTAGGAAAAAAAAAACTCATTTGGAATTTAAGTTAGAAACAGTGGGACTTCCATGATAACTACAGTAAACTTTGTAACTCTGCACCTGAGATTGCATTGCTTCAATGGCACACTTCAACGGGGCGCTCGGAGGCACGAACTCAAGCGGGCACCCCTGGCAGTCTCAGATTCTAATAAGAGATTGTGCTGGTTCACCTCTCGCTTTTAGGCACCAAGAAATGGTTCACTGCAGCTCAGCTTGCAGAAATAGCTTCTCCCTCTCTCACAGGATGACATCAGTAATCTCCTATTATTCACTCCTTGAAAAAAAAAGTCTTTCATTTCTCTTCCTCCTGGGTGACCTAATGCAGAAACCTTCCTTCCCCTGGTGTATTTAGCCAAAGGGAGGTATGGGAAACATTTTTCACAGCTTTTAGCAAAGTTTGGCAACCGGGCCATGTGTCTTGTTGAGGAGAAAACCAGAGAAAGATCTAGCGGCAACTGTAGGAGCTTCCTGATGAAGATCATGGCTGGGGGCCCTATTTCTGCTTTCACCTTCAGAGGGTGCTGGAACTTAAGAGGGGTGGGCAGCTCAGACCATCTCCAGTGTCTGTGTTTGTGTGTGAAAGCTGGACAGTGAAGAAAGCTGACAGTGAGAGAGTCACTGGGTTTGCCATGTGATGCTGGAGGAGACTTTTACAGATGCTATAGAGACAAACGGCCTGGGTGCAAATCAGACCTTGAACTCTTATGAAAAGCCAAAGTGACTCAGCTGAGGCTATGGTACTCTGGACACACCATGAGACAGTGTGACTAACTGGAAAAGGCAGTAGTGCTGGGAACAGCAGAAAGGCAGTCTGAAAAAAGGAAGATGCCAATATATGTGGATTAGTTCTGTCAAGGAAGCCACAGTTGCTCTGCATTTGTAAGACCTGAGCTGCCGGACTGTTCCTCATTCGGAGCGGTACCACAAGTTGAAGCTGACCTGACCATACAGACGACAGCAATGCTCTCTGCTGCTCTGCCGTGCCTGCAGTGTTAGGAAATCAACTCAGTCTTGCTCAGAGATGTCCACCCCATCAATCAAAATTGGTTCCAGGGCTTAACCAGCTCAGAGGAAGTTTTGTTTTTATTCTCCCCTCAAGGGTAAGGTGGTTTGAGCTTTTGTCCTTCTGAGGCCTGTGCGGTAGTTCAAAAATGAGAAATGCAAGAAGGTGCATCACACAGGTGGGCTCACATTGTCCACCATGTTGCTTCCTACAGAGGCCAAAATGGAGGCCACCATGAAGCATACAAGCACTCCTGCTCCACCCCAAGTTCTTTATCCCCAGCAAGGGGTATTTGGTGATATCGTTGTTCTGAACATGGAAACTCTGTTGAGCTGCTCTCTTTGGGAGCCACAGGAGGAATATCCCTGGCCCTGCTGCCATTAGATGTGAGGTGCCTTCAGCATCTGGCAATACTGAAAATAAAGTTGGCTTGTTTGCAACCTATATAGAAAACCAAAATGGTCCAGTCAGACATTAACAAGGCCATCTCAGCCAGTAGCAGTCAATTGTGCTGGCATAAATGTGTATCCTTGCTCCTTCGCCCTGGTTCATTTCTATTGCCATTATGGGCTTCCGTTTCATTTATTTCCCTCATGTTTTTTAATGTCACCGTCTGGTCTCTTTTATTCCATTACAATCAGCCTTCTGTACCCCCTCCACTTCAGCAATTTCTATTTGCATCTTGACATATTGTTTTTAAAAATGCAAATATGCATATAGTGTTTCATTGTGGTCCTAACATGCCACTTCCCTGCCTTTCTTAGGACGCTTGTGGAGTTTTGTTTCCCTTCTCCTCCCTCCCACTTCCAGTTCTGGATGACCCTTATAAAAATATAAATCAGTGGGCCACTCTGCCACCGTAAACCAAAGGAAGGAAGGATGGAGCCCAGCCATAAAGTCCCAGAGAGACCCGCAGGCCAAACGGCAGCCCAAGCAGACAAAAGCCAGCAAACCGCTTGTAAAAAATCAGCCATAACCAAACAGCAATTTGCTTTCATGAGTGCAGACGGTAACCAAGAGGAGGAGATCAGAGCAAGGCACAGATGCCAGGAAAGTGCCATAGCTTCCAGTTTCCAGTTGTTGGGCTTCTGCCGCAAACAGCCACAGCTGCCAGCTGCACATCCAGAGGAACTGCAAGGCCTTCCCAGGTTGTGCCAAACACATCTAAGTGGTTGGGGAATAATCCCCAAGCAGGGCCAAGTCAAGGCATTTTTGGGACCTATGATGGAAAAATCCTGTCAGTGATTTCTTTGCATGGAAGTTAACCCAGCCAAGCCAAGACGTTCTCCTCTAGAAGGCGGGGAACGGAGATGCAGAAGAGCACCATTCATTCTTATTTATCTCCTGCCCATGCCAGTGGGTCAGGTCAGCTCTGCCCACCTGCCTGCTGCTTGGCCACCCCTTACTGATGCTGGTGGCGTGGCTGCCTCTAGCTCCACGGAAGTCCATCTGTCCCAGATGCCCAGTGGAGAAATACAGGGCATAGCTTCTTGAGAAGGCTGTCTCTTGTTATAAAAACATTCTGAGGGAGATGTGTGGCACAGGAGACCATGAGGAACGAATCAGAAGGCACTTCCTCAGAAGAGTTGGCCAACCCCAGGAGCTGGAAGAAGCCAAGTCAAGTTTCTGCTTGCCTGTGCAATTTGGCTTTCATGAAGGAGGCCATGAAGCCGACTCCTGAGCGCCCTTTGACCTCAGCCGCTCCACAATGCTGGCCTCCGTTGTGCTTCTGTGAAATGCAGTGGGTGGTGGTCCGAGGCTGCCCTGGCCCTCTACCCATTGGGATTGCCATGCGGCTGAATAAAAGGGGATTTTGGACAGCGCTAAACCACCCCCACCCCACTTCATTATGTCGTTCTTGGTATAGCACCACCACCCACGCAGCATGAGACATTCCTCAGGGTGACAGACTCAAGGAAGGGAGAAGCCTCTGCCCCAGAGGGCTTACAGTCTAGCTAATGTTTTGAGAAGAGCAACGTCAGCCTCAAACGCTGTTTCACACACCACACCCTCAGCAGCCTCTCTCTTTCTTATGCTTCCCTGTAGATCTTTTCCTTCTGAGCAGAAGCACCTCCTGACGTGCGCATCAGGAAATCTGAACCAGTTAGGTGTGTTTCTTGGGGCTTAGCTCTGGGCAGGGCTGAGACTGGAACCTGTTTTGAATGTGAGGAAGAGACTGACGTAGAATGGGGAGAAATGCCTGGAGCATGCACAGAGTGCTCCGTTGCCACTAAGGACAACATGCCTTCTTTCTACACTCTGGCACGAAGGGTTAGGAGGGGAGGCACCCAGAGCTTCTGCAGCTCTTGCCTTGGAGAGGAACTGAGCACCCTGGGTCTTCCTGTTGGGGAGGTGTAATTTCTCTTCTCTTAGCAGGCTGCTTTTATCATGACTTTTTAAAGGTGTGGTGGCTACCTTGAATGAGGCCGGAGGAGAATAAGGTGTCCAAATGACCCAACATCTGCACAGTCTGACTTTGAAGTCAAGTACTTGGGTTGCAACATTACTTGCTTTTCACCATCCGCGTTTCCTGAGGCTGCTGGGTCAACTGGGTGGATGGGGCTGTTGCACAGGCTGCAGGTGATGAGCCTCTGGGAAAGCTTTGTCCTCTGCCATGACCCATGGGAGTAGGTCAGGAGGGAACGGGAGGTGGATTGGCCAAGACAGTTTTTTCTAAACAGGAGCGGTGTGCAAGGGGAGCAGCAGAAGCAGCAGTGGGTGGGTGGGTCTCCCCCCCCCCGTTTAAAGACCAGCAACATGAACAGGAGTCCCTTACACCTGGGCAGATCTTGGGAGGCAAGTGCCCTGAGAGGCGGCAAGATGGATCCCCAGGTGAGCAGGACAAAGGCGCCTGAGCCATCAGAGCAGGGGCGGGTTCTGTTGGGGGTGATGACAGAGGCTGATCACATCAAAGGTGGGGACCTTGTGACCTGGGTCCTGCTTCCAGGCAGCCTGTAGCAGCCTAACCCCAATGCTGGGGGGAAAGGGGGCCACTGCCCATCTCCCCTGCTCTCCCAACCATCAGCGTTGTGACCCACACGCAGGAAGCCTTGGCCCTCTTCTGCCAGGGGGCTAACTCATGCCTTCTTGTCATATGGCATCAAAAACCACCCCAGGGCAGGCCCTGTTCCCCAGCAGGAAGGCCCTTGGCATTGGTGGCCTGCCAGGGAGCAAGCGGGCAAGAGGTCATGCGGTTTTCTTCTGCGCAAGGAGCAGTTGTGCAAAGACCAGGTTCCTGGGTCTTGTGGGGTGAGTTCTGAGTGGCAGTGTGTTGTTTTTGTTACTCATCCACCTCGTTTTGGCCACTCTTCCTGGAGCACAAAGTGCTTTACAAGTTCCTTGTTTTACTCCTCACAGCAAGGCCAAAAATAAGTTTACTTGAACAGGCTGTGGCTTGCCCCAAGTTCCTCATGGAGTAGGAGTAGCTGAGAATGTTGTTCAATACATTTTTCTAAAGTAAAAATGCCCCAATATTACATGGAAAGAGCTTGAGATTTTAGAAAAGTGAAATTGACCAAGTTGCTCAGCCAGTGAAGGGAACTGAGTGGTTACGTGTTTGTGGTGTTAAGGTTGCCAGATTTTGTTCTGGCAGGCTCCTCTTCGTCTTTACTGGCTACAGGGCCACCAGGTACCCCATGACCTTCTCTGTACTGAAAATACCCATGGAACTTGGTCAGTGCAGATGGTTGAGAAATTTATGCCCCTTAACCAGTTTCTTTATTTTGTGGAGAGAACTGGAGAGTTTAACATCTTTGAATGTGTGATGGAGGGAAAAAAGCCCTATGTGAGTCTCCTGAGAAAGGAAGGATTTGAACTGAAGTTCAAGCACTTCCTTCCACCTGCCCCACAGAGTCCAAATCGAACTCCCAGTTTAGGACGATAAAAAGCTTCTATTACAGAGGACAATGCAAAGTGACCTTCAAGGACATGGGCCTGGCAGGGCTTTATCCCTCTTGCCCTCCCATCCAGCTACTTTCCTACCTGTGACCTTCGCTCATCCAGCTCTCACACACACACACCCCGCCCAAAGGTCTCCTTCCCCCAGAGACCTCCTCCTTTGCTGCCCTTATGCCTGAGAAGAACTGCCTGCCAGAACACCTTCCCCGTCTCTCCCTCCTTTTTGCTGAGGGGTGTGGAGCAGCCCCATCCTTGGGTCCCACCACAGCCGAGCAACCTGAGCATGTGTGGCTGAAGCAATGTCTGTGGCCTCTCCTTCAGGGCCCAACACTAGACTGGAATTTTCTTGCTATTTATTGTACAGCTAACCACACTAAGGGTGCTTTGGAAACAACAAGAACAGTGTTAGAGGTCTGCATTACAACAAAATAATCTGTGTGGCATAAAAAAGGCTAAAGTTTCACAGTTCTTGCATCAAACTCAGAGTTCAAGCTAAACTAGCAGTTCTTGCATCATGAGACACCCCAAGGCCTTCCCGTCCTTCTAGAAAATGCTCTGTTCTGGGTGAGACTGGAGGGGAACCAGGTGTCATGGGAGCTCCCCTTGGAGTCCCACTCTTGGGACAGAAGTGGGGTGCAAACAACGGACTGACTGACCATTGACTGAGTTCAGCCTCCAGCAAAGCCAGCGCTCTGTCCCTCTGCTCTCCGGCTGGGGAGACAATCAGGCGGATCAAACCGAGGGGCTGTTCTTAGCAGGCTTCAGAGGCGGCTGCATGGCAGCCAACCAGCACTGACTGGCTCTGGCCTCAGGGTCAAAGTCTTAGGCCTCATCCCAGCTCTGTTCTTGACCCTGACACCTCCCCTTTATGCACATGCACATGCATGCATGCGTGTGCATGCACTCACACACACACACACGTGTTTGCCAGATGCCAGAATTTGGAGGATGAGGGTGGAAGGCCAAAATATGAGAGCAGCATAAGACATCCTGGAGCTGGGGTGGGATCCTGGGTGGATTTTTTCTTACCCTCCAGCTTCCTTTACAGTCTTCTTTTGAGAAGTCATAGCTTCTCCTGTGCTGCCCACTCCCATCTCCAAGGCCTGCAGGGAGGGAGGAAGGCAACTTGCGCTGGAATGGGTGGTGTCATCCTGTGGAATTCACCCTCCAGGCTAGGAAGTTCTCTGCACGGGGGAGAATCAGCCGCCGCCGCCGCCGCCGCCTCCTCCTCCTCCTCCTCCTCCTCCTCCTCCTCAAGAGCATTCCTTGTGGTGTTTGTCACCCCAGCAATGATGAGGCTGCCCTTCCCCTTCTCCACACTACCTCCCTTCCCATCCTATTGCGGTTGATGCCCTAAGGCCTCCCTCTCCAGCTCCGGTGCAAAGGAGACATTGCTTCAGAAGAACCATGGGGGGGGGCTGAGGAGGAGCTCTGTGAGAGGCAGCTTCCCCTGGCCATTCGAGCTCCTGGCCCCCTTGCTTACGTGTCCTGGGAAGCTGCCATCACATCTCTTCCTAGCCAGGAACTCTGGGCAGTGGAACTGGAGAAGACCCCTCAGCCCTGCTTTGGTGGGAGTTGGTGGCTGTAGAGGGAAGGAAGGGACACCCTTGGATGAGAGGAGAGAAATGTTCTGCACATGCACAATATCACTTATTTTCTTTCCAAGGAAACCTGTTAGGTGGTGGCTCATGAGGGGAGGGCTGTACATTTTGACTGTCCTTCCAAGTTGGGGTGGTGCCTGCACGGGCAGCCCTGGCCCTGTCCACAGAGTGAGGGTCTCAGCTGGTGTGGAACTCGGAAATAGCTGCCCTCATTTCATAGATGACAGAATTAATAGTCTTTCCCACCTGGTGCCCTCCTAATGTGTTGGACTACAACTCCCACCCCTGGAAGTGATGGGAATCATGGCCCAATACACACAGAAGGCAGCGGGCAGGCTGTCACTTCCTTCTCCAAACACTCAGACTTGATGCCTGGACACACATTCCTTTTCTCTGCCTGCAGTGTGCCAGAGTTTACTTGTTATTTTTAAATGTAATGATTTTAAGTGTCCTGTTTCATCCTGAGTGGATTAATCTGGTCCCATGTCTTCGTGGAGCTGCTGCAGCTCACACTCATTCGGTGTGGAGGGGGGTTAGTTGAAGGGGCAGTTGTGGGGGGCCCGAGGAGCTGGGGAGGTAGAGTGCTGACCCGCAGGAACAATGCCGGGGGTGGGACACAACCCAGCATTTATTCTCTACCCTATTTATTGTTACTTTCCTGCCTTGCTCTTCCACTGAAAATAGCACTCCAGGCAGCTAACAACACCACTAAAAACAGATTGAACAATAAAACCATTACAGCCAACACTAAAACCAATTAGACAATAAAACCATCAAATTCAATAAACATCAAAAGGATTTAGGAGCCAGTTTGAAGAGAAGCGTCTTCACACCCTTCCCCAAAGCAGTGAGAGTGAGACGGGATTGGAGGGGAAGAGGGCATCCTGATGCCTGGGGGGACCCAGGAGAAAGTCCTCTCCTGCCCACCTCCCTCCTCCTCCTCCTCAGGTGGGCCTGTGCTGGCAGTGGGGCTCTCAAAGGGGCCTGTCCTGCAGACTTTAATGTCGCAGAAGTTGGAAGGAGTCCCAACTCCTGCCGTGCAGAAATACACAACTAAGCACCTCTAAGAGATGGCCACCTAACTTCTGCTTAAAGAGCTCCAGAGAAGGAGAGTCTACCCCCGGGCAGCTTATTCCACACTCAAGCAGCCCTTACAGTCAAGAAGGTTTTCCTAACCTTTAGGAAGAATCTCTTTTCTTGTAGTTTGAATCTGCTGGTTTGTGTCCTAGCCTCTGGAGCAGCAGAAAGGAAGCTTGCTACGTCTTCTATGTGTCATCCCTTCAGACGGTTGCATCATGTCCCCTCTCAGTCTTCTCTTCTCTGAGCTAAACATACCCAGCTCCCTGTGTTGTTCCTGATGAGGCTTGGTGTCCAGATCTTTGGTCATCCTGGAGGTATTCCAGCTTGTCAGCATCATTCTTGAACGATGGTGCCCAGGACAGGACACAGTCTTCCAGAGGACCAAAGCAGAATAGAGGGCCACCGCTCCTTCCCATGATCTGCCCACTGTGCTCCTGTTGATGCAGCCTAGAATCGCACTGGCCTTTTTGGCCACTGCATCACACTGTTGATGGATGTTTAACCTGTGCTCTACTAGATCGGATCCCAAGTCAGAGTCATCCATCCCACTCACTCATACAGATCTCTCCTTCGCTAGCCAGGTCCCAGACCGCTTTGGGCTTCAAAGGTTAGAACCTGCACCTTCAATGGGGCCTGGAAGGCAGTGAGCAACCAGCACAGCTCCCTCAGTAATACTAATCTCAGTGTTGTGCAACTGTTGCCAGCTCAATTGCTGCCTGTTACATCAAGGGGAGCAGGCAGGTGGTCTCCAGGTGTAGCCCCCACATAGGGGCACGTGGTAGTGTAACTGAGGGGTGGATGAACATTGCCAAGCAGGTTTGACTCAGGAAAGGTCACAGCTGGCACACTGGGTTGCGTTGTGTGTCACAGCGCATTTCTCACCACGGCTGCCACCTGTGAGGGCAGCTATTCCCTGGATTCCCCACACCAGACACAAAGAGCCTCCTCCAAATGCTTAACCGAGGCCCCAGGAGAGAACAGATGCATGACTTCACTCTGGACGTATGCCTGCACATACCAACCGCATTCTTAGGAGACAGCCATAGCTCCGGCCCCAGAGAGGACAGCAAGGGGGAAACAGGTATCAGAATACAGAAACTGCCTCAGCAGCTAGGGGCAGTTGGAGCCCACGCCCAAAATCTCCCTGGCGTTGCTGCTCTGGGGCCCGTGGGCTGGCTCCCAGGCCGCCTCAGTGGGGCGGATTTCCTCCCACAACAGCTCCATCCCCAGACATTTATGTGATTGCACAGAGTCACCAAATCCCCTCCTGCCACCCCAGATCTGTGCCAAGACAGGAAATTTGTTCATCCCTTTGCCTCTTCTGTGCTGCTGCCCCCTCCCGCTCCCCACACCTGGACGTGTCAAAGGCAGCCCCTCTCTTGAACATCTGTCCCAAACCCTCATCTTTAATCTCCTCCCGCACTGCCCCTTCTCTTCCCCCTGCAGACAGGCCAGGGCAGGCGCTTTCTGCTAGGACAAGGAGCCTCTCATCAGGAGCCAGATAAAGAGCGGGGATAGAGGAGAGGGAAGGGAGAGAGATCTGAGCCAGCGGAACAAAAAACAAACACCTCCAAACCCCCACACGTTTCCACAAAATTAATTCCTTTAATTAGAACATTGGGAATTTCTTCTTCTCCTTCCCACATTAGCTGTGCTTAGAGGAGCGGAAGCCACAGCTTAAAAATGGTGCAGGGGAGACTCAAAAGTCCCCCCAGTCCCCTGGAGGCCTACAAGAGTGGGGAGGGGGAGAGCCTGCCTGCTGGCCCCGGGGAGCCAACTGGCTAAGACGGAGAGGGTCTCATCCACGCTGCTCCAAAAGAGTTTGATCCAATCTAGACTCAGACAGGAGCATAAAGAGGCCTCCATCTGCTTTGCGCCTGAGAGACTTTGGGGCACAGGGCCAAGCAGCCCAGACTGGGAGCTCCCAACAGCCTCAGGCAACGATGGCACTTCGCTAATAGGGGAACCTGCACTGGGCATCATCACCCTCTGGAAGCCAACACTCAGTGCAGTGCATCCAGCCAGGGCCATAACAGACAGAATGACATCCAGCCCCAACGCTCAGAGCTAAACCTGTGGCAAAACACATCGGAATCCTCAAGAAGACATTCCACTGCTAACATTTTAGAAGGTCCACCTAATCCAATAAAATAAAAGACAGGCTTGCTCTTTCTCCAAGGCTGCCGGGAGGGGGGAGCACCTCACAGTATGGTTCCCCAAGGCAATCTAAAACCAACCCTGGTTCCCCTCCCTCACCTAACACGCTATATATGGGTTCATTTCCCAAAACACCTGCCCCTCTCTTAATTAATATTCATCACCCTAATACATTCCCATGCTAGTAAGGGGCACAATCTTGGGATGGCTTGCATTCTTCGTACACCCCTTTCTGCAACGTTGAAACCCCTGCCTGGAGGGCCTCTTGTAACTCCCTAAGTCGAGGGGGACACCCTCAAAACTGAGGAGCCCCCGGGCTCAGACCAGCCACAGTGGTCCCACTCCAATAAGGAAAATGTCTTCAGTCAGAGAAGGTCTAGTCTGCTACGTCCCCAGTTCAGAGAAATAGCTCCCCTGTTGGGGGATCCACATTCAGGAAGAGGCTGAGCTGCCTGGACTTGAACTCGTGTTCTGGTCTGTCCCAACAGCAAACAGATTTTATCTGAGGTCTGGAGGGCTTGGGCTATAGGGGGCTGTGTGATTATCAGCCTTTGATCCTCCAGATGTTTCAGCATCTTAGTCCTGGAGCATATAGAGGAATGACAAGTGCTAGGTTTGCCTCTGAGCATATACAAAGTGCTTTCCTGCCAGTGAATTACCCCATATGTCTGAGATTAGGAAGCAGCCTTTCTTTCCCAGCAAAGTATATGAGCAGCCTTTCCGCACCCTTCCATGTTTTCATGCTGAGCAACCCGGGGTGCCCACTGTCCACTGAAGAGATGGTCTGGCCCAGTTCTGTGCCCTCTGCCACAAGCTGAGAGATGAGTGTCACCTATCAACCAGCTTCTGCTGTGGCAGCACTGCCATCGGCGGGGGGGGGTAGCACTGTGGGGCCCAGAGAGGTAGACGAGGGATCTCTCGGGGGAAAGGCCTGTCCCCAAGGTGCCAGCTGGTAGCAGGTAGCAGAGGCACTGGGCAAGGTGATGGGAAGGCACTGCTTCCCCTGAGGGAATGCCATCATGGCCCACTGGAATGTGACCACAGCAGGGCACCAGGGACCCCTGTGTGTGTGTGTGCGCGTGTGCGCATCTTGACTGGCAGCCGAGCAGAGCAGAGCAGGGGAGGGGCCCTGCTGCCCACCATCACCCAGCAATTAGCAATCAAGCTGCCTGCCAACCTTCAGCCCTCCCCGACAGCCCCATGATGCGGGGTGGCTCTTGGCAGGCTCAAGAACAGCCTGTGCTTGCACGGCGGCACACTGAAACCTCTTCCGAAGCTGTCTGGTTGTGCATTTGCACACATGCAGGCAAACACAAGGGCAGCCAATGAGCCGTCTCTCTAAGGGCCCCTCTGACCAGCCCCCTTCCCTCAGTGGGGCGCTCAAGGATAGCAGTGCCAGTATGGCACTTCCTGCTCCATTTCCACCAGAGGCTCCTTTTTTCACCTGCCACCCCATTCTAGCCCCCCACGCTTAGTGTGACACACACTGTCTGTCACTTCATAACTACTGTCTAACACCCCCTGCCATTTTTGGCAACTTGCTGCAGGTGTGAAAGGGGCACCACCCCCAAAGTCCTCCTGAGGGTCTCTTAAAGGTGTTGGATTCTTTCCGTCGTGAGGGTGGACAGATGGGCCGATGCTGAGAAGACAGAGAGTGAGCGAGAGAGACTAATTAAATGCCCCCCCACTATGGGGCAGCTCTGGCCAAATGAAGCAAAGCCCTGCATGTTAGGGTGGGATGCCTTTGGGCGGTGTGGGAACCCACGGGGAGCATCTTCCTTGAGGAATGTTGAAGCAGGTGGAGTTGACATGTTGGGAGAGGCCTGCTGGTTGCTCTGGGGCCCCCGTTCTCCCCACAGCGACTGCCCTGGGTTCTGGAGTGTAGGGTCTCCATACTAGGGGCATCCGGTCTTGCCCCCCCCCGTGCTAGCCCTCTTCCGCTGAGGCTGGATCTTTCAGCGGTGGCAGTAACAAGCCAAACTGCGAAATTCTACAGCCACCCGGGGCCGGAGAGGGACGCTTTACAAGCCTTTCTTCAAAAGGAAAAGAAAGCTCTCCCTCCCCTTGCAAAGCCATTAAGGGGCCCCACTGGGTAAGGGGGAGGCCAGGAGGTGTCCTTATTAATGGCTGCCGGCGAGGGGGGCTCCGGCTCTTTCCTTGCTCATTAAACGGCCACAAAGAGGCCGCTCTGCCGGAGGGCCAAAGGTGGGGGGTGATGGTGGGGGGCAGAGGGAGGGGGCTCCTGGGCCTCTCTCTTTCACATGCAGAGAGCCCTCCTCCCTCTCCTCCGTCCCCTGGCAAGACGGGGAGCCGTGCATTTGCATCTGCCTTCACACCCCCACAGAGAAGTAAACGCAACGGTGCTCCCAGCAGAGTTGGCTTTCTTGTGTGAATCTTGGTTGTTGAAACCTAGGACTGGGGCCCGTCTGCCATCTCCAGAGCACTCTGGCTTTGATGTCTCAGGAAGGAGCGCCCTCCTGCCGACTGAAGCCTGATGCCCCCCCCCGCGGCATTGGCATAGGTCCTGTTCTCACGGGGGGACTTCCTATGAGCTGAGCTCAGACATCCCTGCAAGGAACCAAGTGCTGTCAAAGCCGGCGGGAGACGCTTTCCCCTCTTTTTGCAGCCAGGAAACGCTCAGAGCAACGCAGGGACCTGCTGTCACTCTCCTTCGTGCCTGGGCTGGAGGGGAGGGGGAGCGGGAGGACTCCTTGTTTGGAGGGGGGCAAAAGAAAGAAAAGTACTTGGTTGCCCTTTGGCCAGTCTCTTCCTTGCGCCTTGGTTACACTGCTCCGTTTCTGTTCCCAGATGGCCTGCCTGTGGCTGCTGGCCATTTGGGGCCCAGGCTGGGCCGGGAGGGCTGGGAGGGTGACCCCCAGTCGACCAGAGCGGCAGCTGCCGGGGGGCTGCTTTGCCAGAGGGGGCCCGTCCCCCGAGCCGCGGTGCCCGGAAGGCAGCCCTGGTTCCTGCCCGGACTTCGGCTGCTCCGGTGAGCGGGGAGCGCCGCGTTCCCCTTCCACCCTCCTCCCTCAAAGGGTGGCCTTCGGGGGGAGGGGGAGGCCATGCCCTCGGCCCAGTGGGCCCCACCTCCCTTTTTGCTCCCGGGCAGAGCGTTTGGGCGTGAGGCGGCGGGGGAGCCGGCAGCTGGCCCCGGGCCTCGGGCAGGTGCTCAGGCCTTGGCTGGCCGCGTCTCCGCGCCCTGGGTTTAATTCCCCGTGACAGGAGGCGTGGGGACTCCGGTTGAAGGCCGGGCTCCCCAGCGGGCACGCCAAGGCTGCAGGCGAGGAAGACCCCCAAAGCCAGGTCTGGATCCTCCGCTGGGGGATCCGGGTCCACCTAGGCCGAGGGCTAGCGGGCATCTTGGGTCGCAAGGCGCGCCTCCTCCTCCTCACTCTGGGTGCCACCTCTGGAGTCAGGGGCTGCCCAGGGAGGGAGGGGGAGCAGCCAGAAGGGGAGAGGGGAAGGGGCAGGGGAGAGCCGGGGGGGATTACTCTCAATCCTGACGGCTTCTGCCAGCCCAGACAAGGTCCCCCTGAGGAGCCGCTGGGCGGTACAGTGGTTTCGAGCGCAGCACCTGAGTGAGCACAGAGGCCACTCTGCACATGGGCAGGAGCCTTCTCTGGTTGGTTATTCCTGGGGTGAGCCTTTGTGCTAAAAACAGCCCCGGGAACCCAGGAACAGTTCGAGATCGGCCCCCTCGCACCCAGATCCCGGCCCTCCGACAAGCCTGTTCTCCCTGGTATCCCTTCGATCCACACGGGAGACGGCGGCTTTTTTGGCCGGGGGGGTGTTTGTCCTTAATTCCGGCAGCGCCTCCGGCAGGGAGACCCGCCGTGGAAGGAGAGGTTCGTGGGGGCGGCGTGGAGACTCTCCGCGGTCGTGTTTCCCCTGCAAAGAGCAAAACATTATAAATACTTTTAACCGATCGTCATAATCACCTCGGGGTGTCGTTGGCTTTAGCAAAAGCTAACTGGGCAGCAAAGGTGAAAATGTCTGCACCAGAGCCTAAGTGGAAATATCTGCAAACGGGGCTGCGCTCCCGCCGCCTCCCTCCCTCCTCGGCCAGGCCTTTTCACGGCGAGGCGAGGAGACCCGGGGCCCAGGCCCCTCCAGGGAGGGCGAGGAAGGCGGCCGGCGGGCGGGCGGGCGAGGCCACCTGGGCGAGCAGAAGCCCCCGGGCCGCGTCCCTCCGTCCGTCCGGCGCACGGCTGCCCGAGGGGGCAGAGCGGAGCCGGAGGGCCCGGCGCGGGAAGGCGGGGGGCGAAAGGCCGGGGGGGCCACCCTTTGGCCAGCGGGGTTCCTGGGCCCGCTACGGGGGAACCCCAGGGAGCCCGGCCGGGCCCTGCCGCTCTCCTGACTTTCTCGGGAGGCGGCCGTTTCAGGAGAGAAGCCGGGCTTACTGGGCGGGCTTTCCAGCCGGGATGTCCCGCCGCGGGAGGACGCCCTTGCTGAGCTCCGGTGGCTCTTAAGCGGGGGAGCCCGGCCACCCCGAAGGGAGGGCCGCTGGGCCACGCGGCTTAGGAAACGGCGGGACGAGCGGTCTCGTGTCTTCTCCGAATTATTTCCGAGCGGGAGAGTGTCTTTCAGGACCTTGGATCCCCCCGACTCTTCTCTCTCCGTTCCAGCTTCTGCTCCAGCGGTCTTTGGCTCTTTGGCCCTTATCAGCCTGCCCGGTCTTGCGGGGCGGGGGGGCGGGGACGGAGAGGCGCTGTTTGCAAATTTAGACAGTGGCTGCATTTTTGCGGGGCAGCCCTGAGAAAACCGCTGCTGGAAAAATCCACGGCGCGGCGAGGGGGCGGTGGCGGTCCCCTTCCCCCGCCCTCTTCCGCCTGCGGGGCCAGGAATGCCGGGCGCGCATTCCTTCCCGAGGCGTGGACGCGGCGGCGTCCTCCTCCTCCCCGGCCCGGGTTTGCGAGAGGCACCCGGGGAGGAGCCGCCTGCCGGCTCGGCTCAGTCAGCGGGGAGGGCGCTGCCGCCGGGTCACCTGCGGGGGAGCCCGAGCAGGAGGAGGAGGAGGAGGCGGCCCTGCCGGTGCCGGGGGAGCCCAGGGCTCCGGGCCTGGCACCCCAGGATCTCCTGGCCCCGCCGCCCGTCCCAGGCGGAGCCGCTCCGGGAGGGGGCCCGGGGACACCCCCTTTGGGGTTCCTTAACAGAGGCGAAGGCGAGCACCCCGAAGGAAGGCTGCCGTCGGGCCTTTTGACCCGCCGCGCCTGGGGGTGAAGGAGCGACCCCCCGGGGGCGATCCTGCCGCGGCTTTGCTGTTGTGCGCCTTTGGGCCATTCCCAGCCCGCTCGTGCCGGCCCTGAAATGAAACTGTCAGTATTTCTGGGGCATGTGCCACCCAGTGGGCCTCCGTGGCTGAGCCGGGAATGGAATCCTGTCTCCCGGGCGTCAGGCCACGGCTCAAAACACTGCACCATCCATCCCAGTGGCCCACCCCCCTCCCAGAATTAGTGCTACCTGGGAGTTGGGGAGGATTTGATTCTGCAAATGCAGCCTGGTGGCCATCGCTTCCTTCCTCTGTGTGCATGTGTGTCTATATGAGGGCGAGAGAGAGATTCCTCCCTCCTTCTCCATAAAAGATTTAAAAATCGTCCAAGGGTGGGCGATCAATTCTGGGAAGGCTTGCAGGAGGAAGGCTGTGCAGCACGGTCCTGTGCCCATTTCCTCGGAGACGGTCCCTCCTGCTTTCCATGGGGGGTACGCAGACCCAAGGAAGCAACTGTGCCTCATCCTGAATGTTCCCACTCAGACCAGTTCCAAGACAGTTTCCAGACGCTGCTGCGCCCTTCAGGACGGCTTGTCTTTTGCGGGGTGCTTTGTCGCCTCTCAGAGAGAGCCCTTGCTGCGTTCTCTTCCTCAGCTACCCCCAACTCGCCCACCCCCCAGAAGGAAGGAAGGGGAGCGTGCTCCCGACAGCGGGCCAGCCCCCTCCTCCCCCCAGTGGTGGTCTAAGGGGATGCCTTTTGGACAGACCGGGAAGGGAGAGTTGCAACCGCTGAAAGAGGAAGGCCTCTTCCAGGCTGGGGTGGGAGAGGAATTCCTGCGTTAAGCCGGCCTCCTGGCTTTTGTCAGCCTGACAAAGGGGTCGAAGCCGCGGGGGCTTTAGGCTTCAATGGGAGAGAGCCGGTTCCCAGCGTGGCCTCATGCCAGGGCCGGCAACCAGCAGGCAGGCCCATTATCGTCCGGACCTGATGAGCTCGGCACTTCCTTTTCAGACAGTCCTGGAGACAGGCCTTAGCAACACAAACAGGAAGTTCAGGGGTCGGGAGCCCAAAGACCAGCAGCCACGGGCCGGGAGGGCTTTGCTCAGCTGGCAAAGGAAGGAAGGAAGCGGGCAGAGCGGCCGGGCTGCTGCTGGAGGCCCTTCCAGGCTGGCAGAGGGCCAGGGCGCCTGGGCTGCTCAGAGGCGGCTGCCCCCGGGGGCGGCGGGGCCACCATTAAAAGGCGGAGAAGCCCCAAATCTCGTGAAAAGCAGAGACGGGCGTATGCAGGCGCTCACTCTGCCTTTCCACCAGAAAAGGGCTGCAAGCAGCTCGTGGAATTTACAGGCAAGATCATAACAGCAATAAAAAGTTACAGGGCTTCTCTCGGCAGCCCCGTGAAAATACAATACCGTCCATTCAAAGGCAATCTCCCGACTGGAATGAAGATGTTTTCCAGCCTTCTGAAAGGCAGGCCGAGGGGGAGCTGGGCGAGGCAGACCTTCTTCCTTGCTTCCTTTCTTCAGGAAAGTGATCGTCCCTATCGTCCAAGTGTTCTGACTTGGCAGGGACAGTCCTGGTAAATCTATGCCTGTTCCACCTGTTTCAGCTGGTTTTAAAATGTGCTCTCTCCTCCTCCCACTTTCCTCCTTTGTCCTCACCCAACTTCAGTTGCTGCAAACTTAAATTCAAAGTGCAACAGTAGTTTGCACTCAGTTCATGGGGAGAAGAGGGGATGAAATCTTGCCCTTCCCAGTTGGCTCAGGCAAAAGCAAACTGCTGCCGTCTCTCCCAGCTTGTCTGTTCTTCCTCATTTTTGCTCTCTTGACCGAACTCTGATGTTGCTTGGCTACACACATCCCAGTTTTCATCTTTGAGATGATGGAGGGTGTAGTGATCTTGATGGTCTAATAGCTGAGGCTTAATTCTCCCATCCCACCTGACCACCCAGTGCTGATGGCTCTGCTGGAGAAGAGAGCTCAGTCATTTAGTACGTTCTTATGGGTGGAGACCTCTTGTTCATTAGCTTCTGCTTCCTTAGTCCCCAAATCCTCAATAACCCTGAAAGCACCACCAGATCTTGACTAATTTTGGAAGCTAAGCAGGGTCAGGCCTGGTTAGTACTTGGAAAGGAGACTGCCAGGAAATACCAGGAGCTGTAGGATATACGCAGGGGGAGGCCATGGCAGACCTCCTCTGAACAAATGTACTCCAGGAAACCCTGGGTGCGGGACCCCGTGGGTTGGAACCACCTTGCTGGCACACAAGAACAGCAAGCTCCACAGGTCCCCTGGAAGGATTCACAGGGACTGCCTGCTCTGCTGCTGGTGCTGGTCCTGGAGAGCCTGCCCCTGCCATCATCATCATCATCATCATCATGACCATCATCATGCCTTCTTGCATTCATTGCGCGCACAGGAAGGCAGCAAAGTGCTGCGTGCCAGACCTGTTGCTGGGGTTGGGCAGCTGCAGGTCTCCTCCTTGGAGGCTGAAGCAGTTTCTCCACGCCTCTCCCTCTGTATGTGAAGCAGCACAGCAGCCAAAGGTGCCCCTGAGCATGTGTGGAATGAGAATCTTCCTGAATTATCCTGCCTGGAGTGGGGGGCTCAAGCAACCACCTGGCAGGCGCCGTGGGGCTGGGAAGGAGAGGCTCCCTCCCAGATGTGAGGAAGCCACATGAAAGACAGCCTGCGCTCTCCCCGGCTGAGGTGGGCAGCACCCGCTTCCCCAGATGTGCGCCCGCCCAGGCAAGAGCCGGGGAATTCCTGCTGCAAGCAGGTGCCAGGAACTGAAGCCCCCCATCGCCGAAGCCTGGATCAAGCGGGATTACTGCAGCTGCCGGCGCTGAACCGCCTTCCGGGGTGGACTAGCAAGCAGGTGTCGTCTGTGGTGCTCCATCTTGGGCCCGCGCCCTGCGGCAGAGTTCCTTCCTTTGTTACGTCTTCAGCTGACTTAATGGCACACGGGGACCCTCCTCCCCACAGAGACAGCCCACCACTGGAAGGCAGGGAGTAACGTTCAGGAAGCTTTTTAGAGCTGTCAGCCGTTTGTAGAGCTCCCCCATCACCTCCCCATCAGTACCAGTCTGAGATAACAGCAGTCAACAGCCGGCTTGGAACAGAATAAACAAAAGCTGACATTTCCCTTCCCCATTCTGCTTCAAAAGGAAAGAGCACCTTCGCTGCTCTTTTGCAGATGATGTTACGGGAATTTGGCAGAACCAAGCTAAGCGTATTTTTAAAAATCCCACCAGTGCCCCACAGTTGATGGTCCATCAAAGCTTTATGGCTTGACCTTGAGCAGATGAACCTGGCACTTACGGCCTCCTGCGCAGTGAGTGAATGTGTGCAGGAATGCAACCTTGGTCTATTAACCAACAAATCAAACTTACTGGTCCTCATTAGCACAACAAGATCCCAGCAACCACCTGACGGCACCAGCAGCAGGTCTGTCCTACAGGTTGGCCCAGGTGAGTCTGAGGCCTCAGCAGCCCAGTGGCCAGCCTAAACCCCCAGGAAGGGCACGAAGGGCTGATCCTCTCCTGGGTCAAACCAACGTGTGTTCTTAAGCTTCCTGTGGGGCCAAGAGTTTGGCTGGCAGGTTGGTCTGTCCCTCCGTCCCTCCTTCCCTCCTCTGCACGTATCCTCACTCACATAAAGAAAAATCTTATTAATTTCAGATTTCGGGAACATCCCTTTGGATTTTCAGAAGAACCCACGACACAGGAAGCTTTTCAGCCAGGCCCTGGAGGGGAGGCCTCTAGCTCAATATTGCCCACTCTGAATGGCTGCAGCCATGGCTCCCCACCACCAGCTCAGGCAGGCTTTTTTGCCTTAGCCTCCCTCAGGCACCCAGGGATTGAATCTGGGGCTTTCTGCCTGCAAAGTGAAACAGGCATGGTTCCTCACCTTTATTTATAAGGCCTGAGGGACCATGTAAAATGGAAGGTTTTCACGGCTGGAATCTATAGGTTGTTGTGGATTTTCCGGGCTTTGAGGCTGTGTTGTATTAGTATTTGCTCCTGACATTTCGCCTGCATCTGTGGCTGGCATCGTCAGAGGATCTGATCCTCTGAAGATGCCAGCCACAGATGCAGGCGAAATGTCAGGAGCAAATACTGATAGAACACGGCCTCAAAGCCCAGAAAACTCACAACAACCAACCGACTAAGGGACTATTTGGCAATCTAGGTTCTGTCTGGGGTTCCATTCTCAACTTCTGGCCACCTGAATGCCCAATTCATGTAGGTGGTTAAATCAAATAGCCAAATCAGATAGCGACTTGAGCATCCTTAAGAATTGGAATCTCAGGATATTTACGCGGGAGGTTAGCTGGTTCATTGGTACTCTGCTGTGCTCTGCTACTGGTCCACAGTGCCTTCCTTCCCCCTGGCCAAACTGCTGGCTCCACTGGCCTCCTATGGGACAAGGGGCTTCTGGGGGCTCAGTCCTGCTGGGAGTCTTTGCCCTGTGAAATGGCATCTCCTCTTCCTCATGTCAGTCAGCTGAAGGAGAGATGCCACTTTGCACGTGCTGAGAAGCACTCCTTGGTGTGTACGTGGCCTCTCCTGGTGGTATGGATCAGGCCCAATGCCAGACCTGAACGTGTGCTGGACTGGTCCCTTGTCCAGCGTGCCTGTGTCCCCTCTCTGTCATCTCTCCGTTGCCCAGAGAGGGAAGAGAGCCATTCTGCTGCACCTTGGAAGTTGCAAGGCAGCCCCTCTCCCACCCATCTGCCAGTTCCCCCACCAGCCCTGCTGGCAAGGGATGAAAGGAGAGGAGGGGGATGGCCTGCAGCCAAGGTCTCTGTGTGCTTTCTACCACCTCAGATTGCCAGACTGAGATTTTGCAAATAAAAGGACACCCGCTCTGGAACTGCAAGTGACTTGTTGGGGGGGGGCATCTGTTATGCCCCGGAGGGCAGCAAACGGGGCAGAGAGGGCCTGGCTTTGCACAGAGAGGCTGCCAGACCATGCATGATGGGGGTCTCCATGGAGAGAGAGGCCTTTCCACTCATATTCCCTTGGAGAGAGGTGGCAGGGGAGGGGGAGAGGCAGGCCTAAAGAAGCAGAGATTGCATCCCTTCGGACACTGGCTGCCAGGGAACAGGGAACAGGGAGCCCTCTTTGGCTTTCCCAGAGAACAGAGGTTGGGCTGGGGCAGGCTGTGGGTCTGATCAGGCCTCTTCTTTCATGGCCCTCAGGGGTTGGTTGCAGCTTTTAGGGGCTGTGGTACAAAGCACACCCTTCCCACACTCACGAGCATGGTCAGAGTCACCCCAATTCAGACAAGCCATTGTAGAGCTAGGAAAGAAGCATAAAGGGTGAAGTAAAAATTATCAGAGGATTGAAATACTGAACTTCCTTTAGATTGTTTGAGGCTCCTGCAATCACCTGGGTGAGCCCCTTGAAGTCAAGTTGGATTGCTACTCTGAGTAGGGGGTTGTTTGAGTATAACTGTTGCTGGAGCTTTGCATCTGTTCTGGAGCATTCCAATATCAAATGCTTTTGTAGAGAGAGTTTTTTTCAGTTCTAAAGAAACCAATGGAGTGATGAAAGATGTTCTGTCAGTTATAACTAACTCTCAGGTTTGGGTTACTTTGCATTTCAGTCATAGGTGCCATTCCGGATTCAGGACTGTTAATGTATGCCAAAAAAGAACCAAATATGGATTTTCAAAAAGACCGAACTTTGCGCATCAGGTGACTTATGCTTGGAGAATGTGGCCATTGTTGCTATGTGCCTTCAAGGCAACTCTGGATTGTGGTGACTCTCTCCTAAGGTTTTCTGGGCAAGATTTATTTAAGGGAGTTTGCTGTTGCCTTCCCCTTAGTATCGGAGAGTGTGACTTGCCCAAAGTCACACTTAAGGTCTCCCAAGGAGAATCTGGACAAGGTGTTAATTGCAGAGAAATGCATAGCTAAGTTAATGGAAATCCATACTGTTGTTTGGTGTTTAGGTGGAACACGGCCTTGCTAATAGCCACTTCCTGATTGTCTGCCTCACTCATCAGGAATTCTGCTGTTGCTATTCTGAAAACTTGGCAATGCTATGGCCTCATGAAAAACCAAAGTCGTACCCAACAAACCTATGGGGAAAAGATGCTTGCATCTTAACAGTGCGGAGTGTGACTATTTAGAGCCTCTTCCGAACTTTCTCTCCTCGCTGCCTTCCAAGGTCTGGCCCAGATAATGGCCAGGAAAGGTGCAAATGTCAATGGTCAAGATAAAATCTTGGCCCACCTGTATGTCTTGGCAAAACTTGGACGGCTGAATTATAGCTGCTGACTTAGAAAGGGAGGGGGAGATGGGGCAGAGGAGACTGACAGATTTCCCCACAACAGGGCCTGTTCAGTCCCGAGGAGGAAGTCCTGCCATATCCTGCCTGCTCTGTTCCCAGCCTCCTTCGGAACCACTGGTCCGCTCCAGAGGATGAGACTGACCAGACGGGGACAACTACCTGTGGAAGGAGTGTGTGAGAGAGAAATGTTTGGGGCGGAGGGGCAGGTTGGCTTTGAATGGGAAATGTGTCCCACCCACCACCCACCCCACCCCCGTGAGAAACATACCGCAAATAGCAAGTTTCTGCTTCTCCTCCCTCCAGGCCTCTCTGGTCCTTCCGGCTTTGTTCCATCCAGTATCCTTCAAGGTGTATTTTTGCTCTGACTGATGGCCCCATTAGAGGATTCACCAGGAGTTTCTCCCACCCCCAGCCTGACTGCCACAGTTGGACTGGGGAGCAGCTATCCCATCTGCAGCTTGGCTTGCTTTCAGGAGTCACTTGAAAAGAGAAACCGCCTCCCTCCCCCCAAAATGCAATACCAATATTGCAAAACTCAATACCTCCCCCTTCTGCCACTTCTCCCAAATGCTGTCTTAGGGAGACACACATACACAGACCTGGGGCCCGGATGGAAGCCCACGTGGCCACGCCGTAGGGATGGGGCTGGTTTGGGATCCTCTTTTCTTTCACTGGCGGGGGGGGGGTTGAGGGAGTGGGAGGGTCTGCTGGCCTGCTGCCAACCCCTCTCCCAAGATCAAAGTCGGCTTCTGAGGTGGGTGGGTCTGCTCATCCCTCCCTCCCTCCCCCCTCCCTCCCTCCATTGTTGGCCGGCACATTCCTTCCTCAGGCCAGGTGGAACAAGTGGAGGGAGGGGCAACCATCCAGGAAGATGGGGGGGCACAGGAAGGAATTCTTGCCCCTAGGTGTGGCAGGGGGACAAAATGAGAGCACTGCCCTCCCAAATAAGAATTCTGCCCCCATGAAATTTTCCTCCAGTCCCTAAAATCCTAAAACTGCAGTAACCTAAAACACTGAATGTTTGGAAACGGTTTCAGCACCCAAAGACAAGAGGAAGGCAAAGGGAGTCTAGGAAAGTGGGAATTCAGCACATGGGGGGGGGCATCTGAGGTGGGAAGGATTTTCAGAGTCTCACTCTCCACAATGCCAGAAATTGGAGACTGAAGGAAAATTTCATTTGTGGGGGGCAGAATTCTCCCAGAGGGGGGCAATTCCCTCTTTTCCCCTCCTCCCCATAACTACAACTCTGGGCAGGTGGGATGATGGCTCAGCTGCAGAAAACAGTCTAGGTAGAAGCCACAGGGTTCCCCATGGCCTCCACAGTCCCCACAGTCTTCTCCCTCTCAGCCCCCACATCTACTCTTCCTACAAGGAGGTCATCTGCAGGAACTGGCCTGGGGATGGGGGGGGCAACAGAGACACAGCCCCACAAAATGGAAGGGCTTTCCCCCTGCCCTGGGACGCCTTCCTGGCTCAGTTGCTTGCAGCCGGGTGTTGCTGGGGAAGGGGCTGCCCCTCCAGTGCCCTCCAGGAAGGTTGCCTCAAAGACCCCAAGGAGGGCCAAACACAGCCAGAAGCAGCGGGGAGAGGCCATGGGGAGGTGCTGTCTTCCTAGCAACCCAAGATAGGCTTGAGTCTTCCTCTGTGACTCCAAAGTCCATCATTGCCTGCACCTGGAGCCCCCGCCCAGCACAAGGGGCGTGTGGTGTGCGAATGGGGGGCCGGAAGGGAATGCTCTCTGGACAGGTCAGGGTTGCAAATGGGCCAAGCCAGAACCGACTGAGGAAGGCAAAGGACAAAGACTCCGTGGTTTGCTGGCTGGCTGGCCCTTCCCTCTTCCCCAGGGAGGGAGGGAGGGAGGGAGGGAGGCAGACCCTGGAAGCTGCCCCTGGTCCAGCAGGCTCAGTAAACAGGAACTGCCGCCCCTGCCCCGCGCCCGCTTTGCCCATGAGCAGGGGAATGATTAACTCCGGGTGACCTTGAGGGCTGGGGGCACGGAGGGGGCGGGCGGGCAGGGGAGGATCCCTGGCTGGGATCAGAGGGGGCTCCGAGCTGAGCCTCCCCCACCCACATCCCCCCCCGGCTGAGCAGAGCCATTGCTCTGGCCAGGGGCCACGGAGGCCGGGCTCATCTGCTGGTGGCCGTCCAGGAAAATGGGCTGTGTGAAGGGATCAGCCGTGAGGAGCCCCGTCTGTGCGGGCCGAGGAGCAGCCTTGCGCCTCTGAACTGAAGGGGGGGGATCCAAAGAGAGGACTCCTCCCCACCCCAGCTCGTAGTGCTGCCCTGAGACTCAGGGAGGCCGGCCGGTGGGCCTCCTTCCTTCCCTCCCTCCTGTCCGTCCTTCCTGACAGCCTCTGGGTGGTTCGGGGGGGGGCTGAGAGTCAGACCGCTCTCCAGACTGTAACTCCCAGCATCCCTCCCCGTCCCACCCCCAGCCAGGAGTGACCGATTAGCCCAGGGATGCACTTCCACGAGAAATGGCCGTGGCGGAGCGGCGAGGGAGGGAAAAGGGGGCGCGCGTGTTTCCAAAAGGCGAACCCAGTTCACGAGGCCGGGACTGAGCACAGGGCCCATCGGAACCCACGGCCGCCAGTCCCGCCCTCGGCTCTGCCGCAGATGCCCCCGGAGCCTCCCGTGCCCCCCTCCGCAGGCCCAGGAGCGTTGTGGGGGGGCTGCCGGGGCTGGGTTTCCAGCGTCCTATGAGCGCCGTGTCCCGCCAGCGACGGTCCCGCTGCCATCGCCCGCGCCCGCGGGAGGAGAAGCCGGTGGCACCCGGGACAGCTCGTTAAAGTCCAGGGCGGGACCCGAAGCCCAGAGCGCGCCCGCCCCCCTTCCTCCCTTCGCCCCCCGGCTTCTGGGCCCGGCCGGGCGGCCGCTCGGCCTTCCGCCAGCGCGCAGGGCCCGCCGCTCCCGCCCCGACGGGCCAAGCGGGAGCCGCGGGAAGCGGGTGGGAGGGGGCCGCCCCCTTTTACGGCCTGCCTCGTTAAATTAGAGAAAGAGAGGCTGGGAATTAAGTCTCATTAGAGGAGAGTTGTCAATCCAGCTGCGGGGAAAGGCAGGAGTGGTGCCACGCGGGGCGGGGCGGGGCGGGGCGGGGGAGAAGGAGGACGGGATGCCCACGTCCGCCGTCGCTGACCTCGCCTGACCTTGGCCCTGGACCCCTCCTGCAGCACCCGGAGACCCCCGCCCCGCCCCGCCCCGGCGCCCCCCGCCATCGCCACCGCCCCCTCCCCAGAGCACCTGGACTCAGAGCCTCGCCGGCCCAGGAGAAGGGGGAGCGCAGGGACGGGCCCGTGGCGGCGGCGGCGGCGGCGGCGGCGGCGGGGCCCCTGCCCGCGTCCCGAACGGAGCTCGGCGGAGGAAGGAGCCGCGGGGCCGGGAAGCGCCGCGCGGACAGGCGGGGCGGCGCTGCCCCCTGGCGTTCACAAGGCGGACGCGCGGCCTCCGCCGGCCCTGCCGTGGCTTCTCGCCGATCCACGCCGGCGCCGGCCTCGTCCGAAGCGTCGCTCGGTGCGCGGGGCTCCGGGGGCCGTGGAAACGCGGGGGGCCGCGGCGCTACGCGGGATCCGGTGCGCTGCGGGACTGGGAAACGGCCGCAGCCCCTGCGCTGCCCTTGGCCCGCGCGGAGAAGGACGCAGGTCTCCCGCGCTTCCTTTCTCTTCCTTACCTTTTTTTAAAAACTCTCTCTTTCAGGGCGCAGAGCCCTCGGGGGGCCAAAGTGGGAGGACGGCGCGGGGCGTGTCGCTGTGTCTTCCTTGGGAAAGGGGAGGACGGGCCTCTGGGCAGGCGGGGCGGGGGCTGCAGTGCGGTCAGGCTTGGCTTCAGGGGCGCCCTGTCCCTTTCCCGTCCCCACCCGCAGGGCCTCTCGGCCTGATGTTGCTCCCGCCTGCCCAAGGAAGGAAGTCGCAGACAGCAGGGCAAGGGGCTCAAACACTTTTATTTTCATGGGGGGGCAGAGGGGGTGCCTCCCTGGGCCAGCAAGGCCGCAGATCCAAGGCACGCTGGTAGCCACGGGGCCCAACCCTCAGGTTCGCTTCGGTGCCTGCCTCTTGCGCTTGCCAGCCCAGGTGCCTGTGTGGCCTCGTGGCCTGGAGCGTCGGAGAGGCAGAGCCAGGCTGGATTTGAACCCAAACCCCCTCCTCTCCACCAGCAGCCCCTAATGAGGGCCCCCTCCTCAGCCAGCGGCCTCCGTTCTGAAGAGACCCAAGTGGGGTCCGGGTGCAGTGAAGGGCCCCAAAGGCCATGTGCAGGAAGAAACAGGACCCCAATCCGAGGCTCTGGGGGATCCCCCCGTGCGGACTCTGGGAGGTCAGTTCCCTGCAAGCAAGGAGACCCACTCCTGTCTTTGGGCCCTGGGGAGAGAGGGAGGGAGAGGGGTCACCCCGGGCAGGTGCCTTCATTTGGGGCCCCACCATCTGCAGCCCTCACCCCAGAGACCCTCGTGGGAGGGCCAGTTCATTCCCTGCCCCGTGCCTGGTCCCCTTGCCCTCAGAGTACAGACTGGCACCAGGCAGGAAAGAGCAGGTGGGTGCCATCATCTAGGGTGCCCCACTGTCTCTCTCTGTCACCTGAGGGCAGCGGGTGCTCAACCCAGGGAGCTTTGCTTGCCCTCCCCCACTCACTTGCTTTCTGCCTTGAGGATCAGCTCCGTGATGCCCCCTGTGTAGTTCTGGGACAGGGTGAGCCGGAAGGTCCAGTCCGGGAGGCCCAGTGGCTTGACTTTGAACAACTCGGCCTGGACGTGGCACCTCCAGGCATAGTCCTTGACCACAAAGGGCCCGTCACTGGAGGGGCAGAAGGGAAAGGGGACGGTTTTAAGCCCCATCCCAGCACCATACTTTTGCTGCCCCCATTCCATCCCCCAGCCAGCAGGATGCTCTGGACAGTGCCGGCCCCACCTGAGAAGAAGGCGTCTCTCTTCTTTTCTTGACCAGGAGGCTGCCTTCCGGGCACCCTCCAGGCTGTTCCTGTGTTGTTGTGGGCTGAGAGAGTGTGAGTGGCCCAAGGTCACCCAGGGGGTTTCCATGAGGGCTATCCCATGCTGGCTCCCATGCCACCCTTCATCATCCAATTGGGGAGGGGGTTACAGCGCTCAAGCAACATGGGCCCAAAACTCGATCTCCCAGATCAGAGAGAAGCAGAACAGACCCCTGCGCCCCCGCTGGGGAATGGTCTCCTGAAGCCCCGGCTCCTCTCCTCAGGCGGTGCTGGAGACGGCGCGGGGGAGAGACGAGGGCCACTTACTTCTTTCGCCGCTGGGAGAGGAGGAGGAGGTCGCTGAGGAGGTGGAGGTGGAGGGGCTTCAGGCTGAGCCGGGGTCGGGAGCGCAGCAGCCCTCCCTGCAGCTGGACCTGCCGGAGCTCCCCTTCCCGGAGCAAGCAGCGCCCCCTGATGACCAGCGGGAGGGGCTGGAGGCCAAGGGGCAGGCGGTCAATATTGAGAGTGGGGGGAGTGTGCGATGCCATCCCACCCACCCGCACCGACTGGCACACCCCCAGGACTCTCCCTGCTTCTGCCCAAGCCCCGCTGGTTCTAGCCCTTCCGAGACAGGGCAGATGGGAGTTAGAGTGCAACAAAATCTGGAGGGCCATCATCCAGGGTAATAGGAGGTGGCCTGACCCAGCCTGGGGGACTTGCTCGCTCCAGCACTTCAGACGGAGAGAGGAGGGTCTTCCTCCCCATCACCCATCAGGGTCCGAAGCTTTTGCATAAGAGGAAGGGGTTCCCTGGGGGAGTTAGGGGGCACCCCTTTTTTTTAAAAAAAAGGCTCCCCAAACTAGAGGCTCACCTTGACCTTTGCAAAGTCCATCTGCTTCTCCAGCCTCACCAGCTCCTCCACCTGCTCCCTGAGCCGGACGTTCTCATTGCACTGGAGGACAATCTGGGAGAGGCAGCAGAGTTCCTGGGAGTGGGTCAGGGGTGCCTCTGTGTGTGTGTGTGTGTGTGTGTGTGTGTGCACGCAAAGACATAGTGGGGAGGAGGAAAGAATGGGCCTGCCAGTAAAGCCCTCAGTCCCCTCACTGTGGGAGGCCACAGATGTGAGAGTGGGACAGGATGGGGGTCTGGGGCCCTCCCTGCCACCCGTTGGACTCACCTCCCCCACGGCCTTGTGGGCTGCACTGATTGACTTGGACAGCTCAGAATCGGACGGAACCAGTTTCAGGATGTTCTGGTGTAGAGGGGAGGAGAGCAGAGGAGGAGAAGGGGGTATTTGAGGTGGAACAAAAGTACCCCTTCCTTGATGGCACCTCAACCTGACCAGGGAGCCAGGGACACCACTGGGATTAGAGAAATCCACTCGGAAGTGTGTGGGGCCACCACAAAGGCACTCCTGAGCACGTGCAGAGTGCTCCTCCCAAGAGAACAAGGGCAGCTGCCATTAAAGGAGCCCGGCAGGGGCTTTTCCATGGCCTGGTCGGCTTCCTGGGTCCCCACAGAGCCTCTCCTTTTAACTGTTGGAAAGCCCTGCGGGGGATCCCCTGGCCCTCACCTCAAGCAGGATCTTGAGGCGGGTGATCCTCTGGAAGGGCAGCACCAGGAAGGACTTGAGGGGCTGCCTCTGGCAGAGAGGGTGTGCCTCCAACCAGTGCAGTTCCTGAAGGAAGGGACTGTTCTCCTGCCTGGCGAGGAGGGGGAAAGCAGAGAGGTTTGGGAGGAAGAGAGAGTGAGGCCGGAGGCATGCTGTCCAAAGCATTCAGCCAGTCCCTTGGGCTGAGGAAAAACTCTGGCTGGTCCCATGCATGGCACAGACCCAGAAGATCAGGATTGCCTAACCCAGCATCCTTCTTCCACCAATGGCCAGCCAACCAGGGGCCTCAGGGAAGGTCACAAGGAAGACAGAGACATGCTTTCCCCCAGTCCTAGGTAATACCCAGGCCCTGTCACGTGGGCAGTTGGCCAGCCACAGTCCCCCACTGGCCGTTCACCCCACCTCTGATGCTGACCAGCTAAGCAGCCGCCTGCCCCCCCCCATTGCTGCCCTGCTGCGTGCCCTCTCACGCCAGCTGCTGCATGAGCTGCTCCTGGTACATCTGGTTGGTGACGTAAGGGACGTAGACATGGCGGAAGGCTGGGCAGTGCCTCAGGACCACCTCCCCCAGCCCCAGCAAGAGGACGTCTTGGTCCAGCTCCTCCTCCAGCTCCAGGAGAAACCTGTGGGGGGGTGGGAATGGGGAGGAGTAGTGAGAAAGAGAAAAAGAGAAAGTGCACACAGATGTGACTTATGCACCCCATTTGGCATGCAGGCTCTGCTGCAGCTGTCTTATCCTGTAGTGAGAAAGCGTCACTCTGCACAGACTCAGAGGCACTTGCGATTCCAATGCACTGCGTCTGCCCTGCAGGGAGATTACCTCTCGCTGACGTCCTTGACTTGGGACAGGTTGGAAAAGAGCCGGTGCAGCTCAGCCATGGTAAGGAGGCCCCGCAGGGCGGCAGAGTTCTGGAAGTGGAGGACGGCCACCAGGAGGCTGCGGAGGTAGGAGGCCTCCGAGGTGATCACTTCAAACATGGCCTGCCAAGGAGAGGGGGGGGAAGGATGGAAGGAAGAAGGCAGCAGGCCATTATGTGGAGAAAGGAAGCCCTGGGGCAGGAGGAGCGCTGGAAAAGCCGGCTCTCTGGAGCATTATTCAGGGCCCCTTCCAACTCCCAGGGTGACACCCCAATTTATTAGAAATGGGCATAATCCACTGGAGCATCAAATGTGCTGAATCAAAGCAGGTCTCTTCAGAAACCCTTCTCACATTTGCACTAAAACTGTTCTAACATATGAACCAAGAAGCTTCGGGCAGAGGCTTTGGTGGGTCTGCTCGTAGTATCCCACTGGTGCTTGATCTTTGGGTGCTTTGCCCTTTCCTTGCAAGGCAAGCAGGGACTTCCTAGATGATGGGGGATCCAGGCGGGTAGTTACAGCTCACTCAAGGGGGTTGTTTGCAGGAACCGTTCTATGCACACCTTGCACTGTGGTATTTGCCAGTAAAGTTGCTCATAGGTTGCTTAGCACTTTACATGCTTCCTGTTGACCTTGCAGAGCAGTGATCTCAGCCTGTGGTGCTTGAGCCTCAGTGCCTGCAGAACTGGGAACAGAGTCCTCTGAATCCTGGGTCTCAACTAGTGTAGATCCCTCACATTCCTCTGTTTCTCACAAAGCTACTCGCTTCCAAGTCTCTCTCCTTGAGGAAGCCACCATCACGTCTCTGCTGCATCCAGCAGCAATCCTGTAACTCCTTCCTCTTGTGGCACGCAAAGCCCCACGTGGCCTGCAGGTCAGGCTGATGTGGCAACACAGAGGCTCAGGCCCTGCGCAGACCAGCACAGCTGGCGCAACTCCCTGAGGCCAACACATTCTCTCACACAGACACACAGACACACAGACGGCGTGTGTTCCAGGTACCTCCTGAAGATGGCACTGCCGTGGGGTAAGACCCCCCAACACACCACTGCTCTTCACCTCAGGGAGCTCCTGCCAGAAGGAGAAGCCACAGTCCCGCTGGGAGGAGGTGTGGGTGGCGACGCTCAGCAGGGAGGAGGAGAGGAGGCCCGCGATGGAGAGGCTGGCATCCACCAGGGCCGCCTGGTCCCGGGCCCTCCGCGGCTTCGCCCAGTAGTCCTGGTAGAGGGGCTCTGGCAAGGGGAGAGCGTGTCAGGAGGAGGGGAGGGGACCCGAGTCTGAGCCCCCACAGCCATAGCCTCTCAGTGGCACCAACTCGGGATGGAGACCACAGGTGTAAGAAAGGAGGAACCCCCCCCCGTTTATGCTGAAAGATGAAAAAGAGGGCAGAGGAGGGACAAATGCCAAAGCCTCAAAGAAAACAAAGGATTTTAGCCCCAGAGGGAAAGGGGCAGTGAGTCCCTGCCTGCCTTGGAGCGAGAACACCTTCTGCCCCCCCAAGGAGCCCTGCAGATCCTTACTCACGGGTCTGGACGTATTTCGACTCCCTCCGCTGTTGGCTGGCTTCCCTCGTCTCTTTCCCAAGGGACCTCCAGAACACCCTAGAGGCAAGGAGTAGGGAAGACTGTGGGGAGAAGGCCTCTCTGGGAACCCCACGGCACTCCCACCCCACTGGAGAGCTGCAGCTTGGACCTGCTGGGTACGCTGGTGCTGCAGCCAAAGAACAGCCATTCTGCCTCCCCCCTCCATTATTGATTGGTTTGTGATCCCCCCCTTTCTACCACAAGGGCTGCTCTAAAAGGCCAGGCGTCCAAATAACACCCAAGAAGGTAAAAGGCAGCATCAGTTAAAACTGTGTAAATAAGATTATTTAGTACTGACTTTGTGGGTAGCCCTCTCCCGGACCCCCAGAGAGGCACCAGAAGCCCACCCAGACCAGGAGACAACGGCAGCTGATCTGGTGTTTCTATGTGGATTGCAGAGGCTTTGAAGAAACCCTGTGGGGAAAAGCCCTCCCAGGCACCAGGCAGCGACCCCTTAAAACTCTGCAGTGCCAACGGGAGCCAGAAATGGATATTTTTAACAGGTGAGGAGAAGGGGAGTGAGGAAGACGTTACAAGGCTTGCAAAGGGCTTTGTGCCACAGTGCAGGGGGCACACATGGGGTTACCTGGGCTCCAGGACCAGCGCTGGCATCCGCCCGGTCTTTGGGAGGAGGCTCTCCAGGGAACCATAGGGAGCCCACTTGTTGGGGAATGCTGGTGGCGGCGGCAGCGGTGGTGGCAGCTCCATTGGCGGGGGTGCTGGGAGGGCTGCAGCGGAGCCTGACAGCCGGATCTTTGCCACGGGGCAGGGGGGTGTCTCCTGACAGGTCTCCTTCCAATCAGCTGAAGTCGGCCATGGAAGAGATGAAAAGCGGCAGAGGGGCATCAGGGCCCCCGAGGTGGCTCCATCAGCTCCTGTTGGGGCAGAGAGCCTGTCTCAGGCATGGAAAGGACTGGCGGTGGATTGTGGGGTGCCAAAAGGCGGTTGCCAAGACACAAAACCCTCCCAGGCGCCTCTTCTCTTGACTGAGCACCTCCCTGTCTTGCCCCTGGGGCCCGCTTGGCAACCCAGTGCCAGGATATCACCAGCCACCTCCACAGCCCGCCCGCCTCCCTCCCCCCACTTCCCTCCCTCCCTCCCTGCAGGCAAACCCCAGAAGGAGAGCATCTCCATGGAGCTGAAGCACCACAGAAACCTGGGAGACCTTCTCCCTCACAACCCACAGGGGTGCAGATGACACCCCTGCTTCCTCTGGCACTGCATGGGATGGGGGGGGCGCCCAGTTCAGCCTCCTTTTCGTGGGCACAGATGGCCTGTTTTATCCTGTGGAGCCAGGAGGAGCCGCCTCCGTGGGCACAGTGGGCAAGGACCCCTGGGTCCAGCGTGGATTCTGGATCCCTGGAGGGCACAGCTTGGCTCACTTGTGCGAGTCAGCTCCAGTTGTGTGGAACAACAAGTCCTCCCAGGTTGCCCACGGGAGCAGAGCGGGTGGTGGGACACCTCCATCAGGGCTGCCTGGTGCTGGCTCTGTCTCAGGGTGGGTGGGAGAGGGAGGGTCATTCCCAGCCCTGCTGCTCCTACTGCAGCCCTTTAACCGGAGAATTTGCCAGGGCTTGAAACCACGGCTTTTGGCAAGTAAGGGGGCTGCTTCCCTGCAGAGGTCCAAGCCCTGTACAGCAATGTTGCCCACAGACCAGCCCTTGGCTTGCAGTCTAGCTGCTTGGCAGCCTGGCTGACTGGTCAGAGCCTGAAGACTTTGGGCTCAGATTCTAAGTTGCTACTGATGTACAACAGCTCCCCCTCCGGCCCAGCCCGTTCCTTCCTCCTCCACCCTGCCCTGGTCTGACCTTCACCAGGTTCCATCTTTTCCTCTGGCTTGTCTTCTGGCCGGTTGTGGGAGCCACCAGCACTAAGCCCCTGCAAGGCTCCCAGAGGGCCCTTCCGCAACTTCTTCGGCCAAAGCAGACCTGCAAGGTGAAGGCCCGAATCTTGGCAGTCCCTGGCCCTGCCTCCCTCTGACTTTGGCGCTACAGGACACGAGATGCGCCTTCTCACAGGGATGCCCACTTTGGGTGGGGAGCTTGAGCGCGATCGCTTTCTGCGTAAGAACTCCATGGAGGGCCATGCAGACTGTCAGGCGTCTGGGAGATCTGCAAAATAGGGGCAACAGCGAGATCTGGATTGCAGGTCACAAATTAGCAAAATAGCACAAGAGGGCATGGGGACCCTTCTTTTTTGCTGCAGTTGAGTCAGAGGACTGAAAACTTTTTCACAGAACTCTGCCTCATCTAGTGGAGAAAGTTAAAAATGTCAGGGACTCACAGAGTACTTACATGTGTTGCTGTTTGTGATCTGTGAATGGCACCTCTCCCTAGCCTCTTCTGTGGATACACACCACCAAATTGCTCTTTTGGCAGCCTGCCTGATTAAGAGTGCTGCGAAGGCCTTAAGCTTGCATATTTTGCCTAGGCAGATTTAAGCGGCCAGAGTCAAAGCTCTCACTTCTTTTGGAAGCACTGGCACCTAACTGTGGCCCTTGCTCCTGATTCCTCTACCGCTTTAAGCATTCAAACTGCTTGCCAGCTGAAAAGAAAAGCAGTCCTCTGTGGTGGCACTCTGCAAAATGGGTGCACCAGCTGAAGGCCTCCAGATGCTGACCACAGACCACTGGCGTTCCTGGGAAAACTTTCCCTCTGTTCGTACAGTTCCCTGCAGTTTTATCTCTCCTGTCCATCCACATATGCACACACAGACACCCTCTCCTTTCGGGAAACAAAATTACCCTCCTGACGTCAGGGGCCAAGCTTCAGCTGGAGAAAGAGAGCGAGGTCTCGGACAGCACCAGGCTCAGCAACGGCGGCCTCCCCTTCCTTCCTCACAGTCACACATGGATTTCAAGATGTGCTCCTCCCACAAGGGAGGGACTGCCAAAACATTTGGAAGAAACAGGGAGTGGTCCTCTGAGAACACACAGAGTGCCTTTCCCACCCAAAGACTCCACCTCCTGTCTCCCTCCTAACACCAGCCAGCAATCTGGACTGCTGCTTTGGCACCCCTTGGAGGCTGCAGCTGAACAACACAGACACACCAGGCGAGGGAAGAGTCCAGCCAGCCCAGCCCTTTGCTGGATTTGTCCACTTCGGAGTCAAGCCCTCTCCCTTTCCACCTATTCTCAAGGAGACATTTCCCTCAGAGCCCCTCTCTCTCGGGTTGCTCTTTTCCAGACCCATCAACCGTTTGATCACCCTCAGTCCTTCCAAAAACCTGGAGTTCCTTTCAGCTGCAGCTGGGAAGTCTACCTTTCGCCACCTGCCACCCCATTTCACACAGGTCTTCTGCTACGGGGGATTTACACAAAACTGATCCCACCCCCCACCAGCCTTTTCCTGAGACCCAGAGACCCATGGGGTGGGGTGGGGGTCCCAGCCAGGCCTCCATTCCTCCCCCCATCATCACCCATGACCCACAAAATCCAGAAGCAGCTGGCCAAGAAAAAAAAAGGTTTCTTTGGGGAAATGCCAGCTGCCTCTTTCCCCCTCTCAGTTAAGTGGGGACACCCCACCCCACACAGAACCCACCTGGAGGGAAAGGAGGGCCAGCCCTCCCCACCCAGACATCAAAGGGAAACCGGAGAGAGAGGAGGGCCAGCTTTCCCCACCTGCAAAGAAATCACTTTCCCTGCTGGCTCCTTAAATCCACGGGGAGGCTGGGAAGGGGGCCAGTTCCCCCTGCCTTTGAAGAGGCTGAGCAGTTCCACCTGGCGGAGATCAAAAAGTAAGGCTGCACCAGTTGAAGTTTGGCTTGCTGGGCACCTGTTAAAGGTGCAGAGGCCCCTAATCCTAAACAAACACTGACATTGCTTGCTTGGCAGCATATTTTGAATGGCTGATGTCACCCAAGTGAGAGGAGAGCATCTCCAGAGAGCTTCTGTGTTTATCCCAGGACTAGTCCCCCTCTCAGCCTGTAGCAAGCAGGAAAGACGGAGGGTCGGCATCTGAAATAACGGCGCTTCCCCTCCCAGCCACCTCTCCTGCCTCCAATCAAGCACAGTGGGCAGACCGTGCACAGCCAAGTGCCAGCTTCTGTTGCAGGTGGAAGGGAGCCTGGCCTAGTGGGCAGAGTGATTGTGGAGCAGCCAGCTCTGAACACTCCCTGAGCAGAGTCATTCTCACAGCCAGAATTCCAACTTGCCTCGCTCAGATGTGTGGATGGGGTCTTGCGTGAGGGTCTTGCCCATATCTCCTGCTGCCACCCAAGATCCTTGGAAGCAGAGATGCCCCAGGGGACTGAGCTCAGGTTCTTTGGGAGGCAAGGGCAAGGGGAGCCCCCCTCTGGTGGGAGCAACAGCTGCACCATGCACTTGGGCTCCCTGCCTTGTGCCAGCAGGAGCTGGGGGCTCTATGGGCACTGGTTGCCAACTGACCAGTCCAGGTCTAGTTGTACCTTTCAGACAGGTGAAGATCCTCATTAAGGCACAGAGGCAGTCATGCTCAGCTGCTCACGTCTGTTTGTGCACTGAGTGGCTGCTGTGGCACAGTTGCAGGGACAGTTGAAAAGTTGGCAACCCTGGCATTTGGCCTTCATCACCCCCAAATAAGACCAGGACCCCAAGCACCACTTCTGAGATGCTGAAAATCCATCCTGTGGCGATCCCTTTATTATGTCGACAAAAGACACAAAGGGCATCACGCCAGCCTTTGCAGCTCACTGGCATCTTAAATTGAGGAAAGGTGGTGAAAAGCAAGCATGGGAAGGAAAGTGATGGTGTTGCAGGCACAGCGTCTGCGTTCTGCCCTCAGAAGTTAGGAGTGTGTATAGGGAAAAAGCAACCCCCCCCCCAGTGTTTGCAAGGTGACTGGGAACGGCAGTAGTCAGAGGCAATGGACTTTGGCTTCTCCGTTTGGAGTGACAAAGCACATCATCCTCACTTATTGAAAGAGTATTCATGTTGTTGGAGTTTATGTCTCTTGGGAAGGCACCAGGGCGCTTGGTCTGTATTGGAGCAGCAACGGAGAGGCAGAAGGCAGGCGACCCCAGATGGGAGAAAGGGGTGGGAGCTGGGGGGGCAAAAGGGCAAGGGGAGGCTTCCTTCCCACTCACTTTCCTTTTCCTTCTTGGGCTTGGCTGGGCCACCCAGAAGCAGGGTTCCTCTGAGCATGGGCAGAGCACCTCAGAGCTCCATGGGGGAAGTGGTTCTGCAATAAGAGAGGAGGGGAGGGTGTAACTTTTCTGAGCTCTGGCCAAGTCCCTCCTGTGGTTCCCTGTGGGGGCAAGAATGTGCTTGGTGTGCCATGCCCCTGTGGAACTCCGGGCCACAAGATGCAACATTGATGGCATGGGCTTCCACTGAGTCTGGCTGTTGTTTCTTTTGGAAGGGCTAGGAGAGGCTGTGCAGAGAGAGGCAAGCAGACAGGAGTGGGGTTGCTCCCTCTCTCCTGGGAGTGACTCCCCCAGGCTCCTCCCTGAACCCCAGGAGTCTCATCCACTTTCCAGCTCAGGAGCCTCTCATGGAGAATCTCTCAGACTAAATCCACACGCAAATCCCCCCAGCAGATGCCCCAGCAGATGCCCCAAAAACACTAGAGTGGCATTTGAAATCCTCTTGGGTGAGGATTCACCCACCCACACTCCTCAAGGCCAGGCAAAGCAGGGTGGGGCTCTGTTCTTGGGCACCCCAACACTCTGGGTCCAGTCGCAGCCAGAACCCAGCTGGCCCCTCTTGGCTTCTCCTCTCCTGCTGGGCTGTTGGACCTCCAGGGATCCTGTTCTCACTGAAAGAGAGTGGCACTATTTCAAGAGGCGCTTCCCCCCATGTTAGCCAATGGGCACAGGGGTGTGTGAGAGTGTGGGGAGGGGTTTCTGCCCCAGGCCCAGTCCCGGATGGACCCCCAGCCCCCCATACACATGGCCTCCTTCCCTCCCACAGAGAAACCAGCAGATGGGTGTTGTTCTGCACATTTTATTCATTCTTAGTGGCCTCCCCACGATGGGTGGGGGGCCAGCAAGATACAGGCAGTGGGGAGGGGGAAGAACATGCCAGGACACCCCACCCGTGGGAAGTGGGTTTTCTGGTGAGCTCTGACAACACAAAAGGCAGGCAGGCAAGCAAGCAGGCAGGCAGGCAGGCAGGCAGGACACCCCCTCCAGCATGTAGGGGGGGTGAGAAGGGGTGAGGCACATCTGCTCTCTTAAAACCCACCACCCACCTGCCTCCCACCCCACCCCTCTCTCTGGCGGCAGACAGCCTGGGCACTGTGTCTCTGAAGAGGTTTCACACACAGTCCTCTCCATTTGCAAGCACACAAAGTGAAGCCCTGCATTCTGCAATTGCTTAAAGCCAAAGCCCCCATGAGGGGGAAGGGGGAAGCAGGGAGGGCAGGTGACCCACCCACACTCCTCAAGGCCAGGCAAAGCAGGGTGGGGCTCTGTTCTTGGGCACCCCAACACTCTTGGGGTGCCAAGTACGCAGCCAGAACCCAGCTGGCCCCCTCTTGGCTTCTCCTCTCCTGCTGGGCTCCCCACAGCCTTGCTTGTGGCTGCTCCCAAGGGACACGGGTGACCTTCTGGGGGTCCCTTACAGGCCAGGCGGGAGGTGAAGAGGTTCAGTGCCCCTCCTCTCCTCAGCCAGTCAGCTGGGGGGCTGCTGCCGCCCAAGCCCCACAAGCTCCGCTCTCTCAGCCACGGCCAGTGTTTCCCCATGGTGCCAACTGGTCACTTCCCACCTGTGGCTCCCTCCCCTTTCGTTTCTTACGGGTGAATTGTCCCTGAACTGGGCACCTGCTGATCCCTGTAAGAGGGGGAGGCTTTTAACGACGGGTTTTCTTCTGCATTTTTCAGACGTTTTCTCATAGCAAAACAGCAGTATTTTGGCAAAAAAGGAAGAAATCCCTGTAAGACAGTCTGATGCTGCAGTTGTGTTTTATTAACACAGATCTTAGAGGAACGGTGCAGAAGACAAAGCAGCAGCAGTAGCAACAGAGTGCGGGAGATGTGCCATTGGAAACGTGTGGATTGGGGCCTCAACTGGACACCTCTGTTAGGTAGCATTTGGGGATCTGTGACACACACACACCCTGCACTGGAAGCTGTGTTCGCCCAGGACAATCACTTGCTGGCTGCCTGCCAGCAGCAGGTGAATCCAGAGCCTAAAGCTGGCGAGCCCATCGTCCCCCTTCCTTTCCCTCTTGGCTTTTCTTCTCCCTGCAGAAATCCAGGATTGGGATCTTTTCCAGGGGGGGTTTGGAGGTTGGGCTGACGGCTGCCTGAGGTCAGGCACAGGGCCAAAAGTGCCCACACCCTCCTGTGCCAGGGTAGGACAGGAACGGAGCACTCTGGGCCCCAGGAAATAATGCACATCAAATGAAGTAAAATGAATAAATGAATGAATGAATAAATAAATAAATAAATAAATAAAGAAGGAAGTAAAACAACACATGGGGCGGAGTGGGGGAAACATCCAGCACATGCTGACAACCAGAACTTGCACACTGGTAACTGAGGCAGATGCTGCTGGGAGCTGGGCAACTGGGCAAGCAAGTGAGGGGGCCCCAGGATGCCCTTGGCAGAATCAGTCCCCCTCCTCAGCCATGGCACCTGTGGGGAGGGGGCTGGCTCAGAGGGCTGGGAAAGGGGGAGCATCCATGCAGGGAGGGGACTTCATGGGCCAGGGAGGCAGGCGGAAAAAGAGAGCGAGAGGGATGGAGGGCGAGAGGCAGGAGCGTTTCTGTAGCTGGCAGCCAGGAAGCAAAGCAGCTATGAGGGGTCCAGTGGGGCGTGGAAGCTGTGCTCTTGGTGCCCCCCCATCCCCAAAGGGTCAGAGTCTTTCTGTGTCTCCGTGGCCTCCGCGGATCCTTCTCACAGCAGACGGAGGAGCCAAGAGAGCCCCCGAGTCAGTCGGGCGCTCCAAAGCAGAGGGAAATGCACGCAGGGTCCCGGCACGTGGCCTTGCTGGCTCGGCTAGATCACACTGCTGGATAAAAGGCTGCTTGCTGCACCAGGAGAGAAAAACAGAAATTAATAATTATCCAGGCCGGCAGGGTCAGCCCACATGGCGAAGCCCCACCACAGGACAGGGGCAAGAGCTGGCCACTCTCCAGATCCCAGGACGACTGGCCAAGGAGCAGATCCAGTTCCCTACAGCCCAGGAAAGGGGAGGGGGCAATGTAGACCTTGCCCCCAGCTCCCAAACAGCAGAGGCAGAGGGGGTTAGCATCTCCCTTCTCCTTGCACCTTGCCCAGCTGGGCCTTGGCAGAAGTTCTGAGCCCATGGGTGGCCTCCAGGAAGACAGCTGGGTTGCCTGCTCCCCAATATTCCCAGACCCCAATGTCCCTCCCACTTTATCCCTTAGAGGTCTCACTCAACAGGCCCCTGGGGCCCTTGGTCCTCTTCTGCAGACAGACAGATAGACGGACAGACAGCTGTCCTCCTCTTTGGCAGAGGGAAGTGGGGGGGCAGTTTTCCCAATACAGGGCACGGAGGAGGAAGCCTGGTGATCCTACCCAGAGGGAAGGAAGGAGGCCTCTGGGGCAGAATCAAACCCCCCCACAAATGGTCAGCAGAAGGTCACCCCATCTGGGTCTGGGAAGGATGAGGGGTCCTTATCTCCCCCCGCCAAAAGGCCACTGGCCAGCCATGCTGCCACCAAGAAGCATAAGAGGGGGGAGTCCCCCAACACAACACTGCCTGCACTGCATCACCACAACACAACACAGAGGTCACGCCATCATTACGCAGCCACAACTCACAGCCACCCGGAAGCAGCGGAGAGGGTGTGCAGGGGATCCATTCTGCATACGCCCAGGGGCACTCTTCTTTGGGAGCATCCCAACATGGGCTCACCTTGCTAGAGGCAAGGCTGTCCTTAATCCTAACCATGAAGCCTTCACAACAGGGCCTCCCCCTTCCCCAAAAGCTGCCCCTCCCCAGCAGACAGCTTCTCTTTCCAGTTGCATCCTGACTGCCCCCCCCTTACATTGACCCCAGTTCCCAGGCTCAAGGATGAATTCAGATTAGCTCTCCCTGTAAGCAGGGTGAAAAGGAGGCAAGGGGCGGGGGGGGGGTGAGTCCGTTAATTACTCTGCTTCTGAGGCTGATTTGGGGGCTTTAAGAGGAGCAAACCTGCCCCATGAGCCAAGGGAACCCCCTTGCAGGGTGGGGGCTTCTGGCAGGAGAATCTGGGTCCCTAAGCCCCACTGTCTCTCCCCTTCCTGTCTGTGGGCCCCCTCCCCTGCTGCTGGGTGCTTCTCACCAACAAGGAAACAGAGACGGAGAGGGCCCCGGGGCCCCTCCTCGCGCACTGACCTGGTGAGGGAGAGGAGTCGCGACTCACCGTCAGCAGGACGTCCTGGTTGTCGGCCAGGGCCTGCTTGGCCAGGTAGCGCTCCCGCTTGATCTTCACCTCCAGGGACTCCGGCACGTCCGGCACCAGCCAGTCAATGAGGCGCAGGCAGAAAAAAACCACGTGCTGCGGAGGAGATGATGGGGTGCGGGAAAGCACCCCAGAGCTTTCTTAGCCAGCTGGGCCACTCCCTGCGAGGTAGGCCGGCACAACCCCCCTCCTATGGTTGATGGGAAGGCTGAGGCTGGGAGGAAATGGGCGCCCTTGGGAAGGGGCAGGGTGTTCAAAGCGGTGCTTCCTGATTCAGGGCTCAGCAAACAGACACAGCCGTTGGTCTGTGTTCTGGGAGTCTCCCTTTGTATGTGTGTATCTCTAGAAATTTTGCCCTCCTCGTACAAAGTAACACCAAAGCATAAGAAAAGTGTTTTTCCTAATCCTGCATACACATGAAACTTTTCAACCCTGGAAAAGGCTGGAGAAGGTAAAAACTTCATGCATTTCCTGGATTACAAGCAAACGCTGCAGCCAGACACGGGAGCTGCTCCAGCCAAAGAGTATTTGACTCAATAAAGCAAATTGGATTAAGTTGCGTTGCAGTAAGTAAGACGATTATGTACAATTAAACAGGACAATTAAAAGGAAAATTAAGGGTTAGCGTGGGTTGGACAATGTGGTGGATTCCTCCTTTTCTTTCCTTTTATTTATTTATTTTTTTAAATTCCTCTGGGATGAGATTTTTTGTTGGTCTCCCTATCTTACCGTCTCTAGGGAAACCTCTCTGGCCGTTTGGTGCAAAAGGGTGGGGGAGCGTGGAGGAGGTCGCCTTGGTTTGGATGCTCCACACCCAAGACACCCTCCTAGTCCTCTCATGGAGGACATCCCCCCCCCGACCCTGACTGAGTATGGGGCAGCACCCTTGCCTTCTGATCTGACACGCACACACTCGTCCAGCCATGCCCAGGAGAGACACACGGGACTACTTTTGTGATTCTAATGAAACAAGAGTTTCTAGCCAAACAGGCAGCCTTCCCGAGGCGGAGGATGAGGTGGAGGAGGAGCAATTTACAACTTTGTCCGGAACTTGCAGAAAAATGTTCAGGAGGTCAATCTGAGGCTAACTCTCAAGTCTGCTCAAAACTGGATCCTAAATTTGCATTCTTCAGGGTAGGGGATCCCTAGAGATTCTAAGTGTGCATTTGGGAGGGATCTGGACTCACAGGCCACCTGAGTCCAGCCTCAGAGTGGTTTTTGTTGGGCCCCATGTGCATCATTTGGTGACTGTGGTCAGATGTGTGGATTTGCATGACATGACAGAATGCTTAAAACCAGGTGTGGGACTCACGCAGCCCTTCTGATGTTCTTGGCTGGAAGTCCCATCAGACCCCACCAACCCTATGTAACTGGCATGGGGAGGGATGCTGAGGGCCACATTCCCAGGGAGGAAGAAGGTTGAACTTCCCCCATTCTTGTTTTATCTTCCAGCATGCCTGTTCCATCTTCTGCTCTCCTCTCCTCCAAGCCGTCCTGTTCCATCAGCCAGAGCAAAGGCTGTTAAGGAAGGCTGTGGGCCAGGTGAGGCTGCTGCTGCTGCTGCTTTTCCCAGGCAAGCCTGACCCAACCACCCAGACCCACCATTCACCTCGAAGGCGATGATGAATCCCAGGCGAATGGCCAGCAGCTTCCAGTAGAAGAGGGTGTAGCTGCCGTGGACGTCCCGGAAGGCCTTGTACCTGGCAAGGGAGAAGAGGCCGTGCGGGTGGCCAGTCACTCAGGCCACGGGGCCAAAAAGACTGGGGAACCACAGCCCATGGGGTGGGGGGACATCTCCCCTCCCCACTCACCGGCAGATGGTGTGGTTGCTGTCCACGTAGCTCGGGGGAGAGTAGGCCAAGGTGAAGTTGATGTAGCCACGGAGCTGGCTGTCATGCTGGTACTGATAGAGGAGGCGTGGAAGGAAGTCGGAGGTGAAGGCGATGAGGAAGGCCTGCAGGAGGACAGACGGACGGACAAAGTCAGACAGGAGGTCAGAGCGCGACTGGGCAGCTGGTGGCCCTGAGGGTGGTGGGGTTGTTCCAGGCTTCTCTTCTTCATGGGGAGCTCTCCTGGACCTGTTTGGGAGGCACAGGATGGCTCCTCTAAGGCTGAAGATAAGCCCAGAGCAGACCCACCACCCCACTGAGCCACAGAACACCCCGGCTAGGCAGCTGTAGGGGAGACAGGGCGTCCATGGGTTCCTCAGCATTGCAGACTCAAGCCGATTGCAGGCAGGAATTGGGAACAGCCTGCAGCCTCCGTCCACCCCATCACCACAAGAGTCCGGAGGAAGAACTGAGGCTCCCTGCTTTCAAGGCTCGTCCCTCTGAGGGAGGGCTCTTTCTCCTGGGGCGTGTGCTGGATTGGGGGGGCACCTGAGCCTCGAGATAAACAGGCCAGGGGCCGGGGAGCCTGTGCCCGTCCTGTCCCGGGAGCCAGGCAGCAGCCTCATGCTTCTTGCTGGGTCCCTTTTGTTCAGCCCAGATGGAAGAAGAAAGAATTTCCAAGAGAAAATGAGACTGAGAGGGCGGTTCCAGGTCGCTCCCTGGAAGCTGCCCTCAGGTTTAAGCAGCGGATGTTCAAATGGCGCAACGTTCCCTAGGAAGAGCTTCCCCTCGCCCCTTGGCCTGCCACGTGGTTGCTGCTAGTGACCAGAGAGTCCCCCTGGACCAGTGATCAGCCACCTTGGACTTGGCTTGGGGTCTTATGGGGCCCCAAGACCCCCTGCTCCCCCACCCCCCACCCCCCACCCCAGGCTCACATTGACGATGACAGAGATTTGGGCTAGGACATCCAGGATGAAGAACCAGACGCCAATGTTCTGGGCTCGCTCAGCCACCGGGCGTCGGTACTCGCAGACAAACTTCTGGGCGTCCAGACGAATCTCCACCCAGTTGTTGAGCAATGCAAAGAGCGGGGCCAGCGGGAAGGCAGCCACGAAAATGGTGATGAAACCAAACTGGAGCACTGGGTTGGGGGGAGGAAGTCCACCAGGAGAGATGCCAGGTGGAGGAGTCATCTTTGTCCCTGCCCAGGGTCCTCCACCTCCACCAGAAGCCCCTGGCAAACCTGAAGATCCCCCTTGCCTAATTCTGATCCCCCGTGGGTGGGTGAGGGGAGCGACAGGGGCATCTGCCCCCCAGGCCTCATCCTGACCGTCTGGCAGGTGAGGGGGCAGCAGCAAGACCCCTCTGCCCTGTCACTCAGGAGTCACGGGCACTGTGAAAGCCCAGTGCAGCTGGATGCCCACCCAGGACTCCAGGGAAGCTGATTTTGTGGCGTCCATCTGTCTGTCCATCCGGAGCGATGGAGGAGCAACTCAGCACCCTGTCAGGGGGGGGGGGTCCCACGTGCGGCTGAGTCCCAGGCTGGCCCTGTGGCTCTGAAAGGGATCAAGGGGGGCAGAATCCACTCCCACCCCCTCCACCTACCCATCTCCAGATACTCCTCAAAGAGCCCCTCGCACTCAATCAGTTCAAAGTCCTCCTCCCACCGTTTGGGCTCCTGGCAGATCTGGGAGCCTCGCACCCGTGCCAGCTGCCTCTTCTGGTGCCAGGCCTTCACCTTCCTGCCCAGGAAGAGAAAGAGGAGGAAGAGGAGGAGGGAGGGAGGGAGACTCAGGGGGGCAGCACCCCTTCAGATCGGGGGCCCAGTTTCTGCACAGAGGGGGAGTGGAGAGGATGAGGGGACTGTGCGGAGCCCCCACCCACAATGGCCCTCCCCCAGGCAAACAGGCCCTCCACTGGGCCCTGAGCTCCCCCCAACTCACGGAAGAACGAATTCCTGGACGTTGCTGACAATCTGCTTCCCCACCATGATGATGAAGAGCTGCTGGGCCAGTTCAATCAGGCATCCACCGGGACCACACTGCAGGGCAGGCAAGGGCAGGGAGAGGGCTGAGGGAGGAGGCAGAAGGAAGGGGAGGGAGTCCTGGACAACGGGGAAGCCCCTCACCCACAGCACTGCACTGAAACAAGCAATGGCTGCCTGACCGCCATGGCTCTTGTTTTTGGATAAACAGGTGTGTCAGGGTTTCATTTCCAAAAACTGCGCAACCAGCTTGGCTCAGTGGGGAGGAAACGCTGTTTTTCTGCATGGACAGAAGTGGAGCCCCCCAAAACTTCCTCAGAGGAGGCCTGGCAAGGGCCACTCCCAGCATCTGCAGCCCACCGGACTGAGGGGCGAAGCGCACAGCCGAAGGAAGACGGGGGGGAGTGCTTCCGCCTTCCCGGGCCCACTTACATCTTCGTTCCTCATGCCCAGGAGTTTTCCATACTGGCCAGGATATCCCACAAACCTGCTGAGACAAAGGCAGGGAGGTGCATCTGGTCCCACAAAAGGCTGCTTGAGGCCGGGTCAGCCTGGACTCAAGAACAGGGCGAGCGGTGCCCTTGGGCTTGGTGGTCCCCAGACCCCCAAGGGTGCCAGCCTTGGAGGAAGGGCTCAGAGCTGAAGCAGATGCTCAGAGGAAGATTCCAATGGACGGTCCGAACAGGGAAGAAACACGCTGGCTGGCTGTCAGCCTCCTGCCCCCCTTTCCCTGCCCCTCGTGCCCTTCCCTCCAGGCCCACAGAAGGCCAAGGAGAGGACGCTCGAGGGTCACCCGTGGGCTCTCCGGCATCAGTGGGCTGCTTCTCTCCCTTCCTCAGGGAGGGCGCACCTCCCTCCCCAAACGGCCTGCATGAAAGGGTCTCCTCTGGCACCCAGTCCGCTCCCAAACTGCTCCTGCCACTGCGTCCATCCGCACCTGCCTTTGAAGAAAGCCACGTAGAACGGGGAGGAGTAGAAGTTGACGAACTGGAAGATGAAGACCTTGAAGGTGAATGCATCCTCGTGCTGCGTCTGCGTCCGGTGCATCTCTGCCGAGGCAACACAAGGGGGCCGGGGTGGGGGGTGCCATGTGGGGAGCATGTCAAGCCCAGAGACAGAGAAACTCAGGGGATGGTGGGCCAGCTTCTGAGGTGGGATGGGAGTGTGAATTGCCCCACTCTGAACCCAGACATTCCAAGGGGCTTTTGCACCACCAGCCTGGGTGTGATGCTGGGGGGGGGACAGGCTGGGGGCCTCACAGGGCACAACTGCCCCAAATACAATCAGCCGGAGGTGGTGGTGGGGAGGCGGGGAGGAGGTGGGCGGTGGCCACCCCTAAAAGTTTCCTGCTCACTGGCTGTCTTACCCCATCTGGTCAGCTTCTCTGCCAGGGAGGTGTAGACCTGGCTCATGAGGAGGATGAGCACCAGGTTCACCATGGAGCTGCTGATGTTGGCAATGTTCCCGGCCTGCAGCAGACACAATCCCACCGCCCGGGAAATGGACCTTAACAGCTGAGCCTAAAGCGGGAGGGACCTGCTGACTTTGCAGCCATTTCCCAGAAATTCCCAACCACATCAGTCACTTTGGCAAAGGTTCTTCCGGCCTCCAATTATCCCCAGAGCCTTGTGCTCTCTGGCTGGAAGGCGAGATGAGAGGAGAAACCCAATGCTCTTTCCTCTCAGTTTGCTTAAACAGCGTCGCTGCTACCATGAGTGTGACTACTGTTTCTACTACTACGGCAGCCTTCTTGCGTGCTTGGCCACTGGACAGAGGCCTCTGGCCCACAGCACACCCAGTCTATGGCTGGCATGGAAAGAACACTCAAAAGCATTCAGAAAATTGGTTTTAAAAGGGTTTCTTAAGTTTTGAGGAAACCTGATGAGGAGACTCCTAGATGGGTGAGCATCTTTCCAGTTTGGTCCTTCCTCTGAGCACAAGCAGCTGTGCATTTTTTTCTTCACAGAAAAGAGCTTTTTCTGTGGAGAAATGATCTGCAGGCAGCACAGTTCTGTGTGCATTAAACTTGTTTTCTGTGCAGTAAGTGGCATTTTCTGCACACCTACCCAAAAAATAAGCGCTATGCTCAGAACAAACCCCAAACTGCGAATAGCCTTTGAAAACTGTGCTGTTTTTGAAGTTTTCCCTGCAATTAAGAGGAAACCGTTAGAATCATTCATTTTTGCCTGTCAGAATTACACTGCACAAATTGCATCGCTCAGACCGGCACAGCATCAGGGGTCCCACTTCTGCCCTTTCTGGGACTTATCAGCCAACGTGGCAGCCAGAGAAAAAGGGAGCCAGAGACTGAGATCTCCCGCGAAACACAAAGGCAGAATCGTTTGAGGTCTCTGCTTTGGCTCCAGCCTGGTGGCGCCTCCAGGATGAGTCCCACCCCAATGAGGGTGGAATCCAGGCCCCCTGACCCTGCTGAACACAGCCTGGTTCCCCCACCTCACCTGGGTCATCAGGATGGTGTTGCCCGTGTGGTACATCATGGTGCTGACGATCCCCCGATACATGATCACCGACACAAGGAAGATCATCACCACGCACAGCTGGTGGGGGGAAGAAGAGGGTCTGGGGGCTTAGCACGGAGGAAACGGGGCACAGCCTCCCCCCGCCCTGCATTTGGGGCTCACCATGATGATGATGGCCATGGACCCTGTGAGGACGCGGGAGAGCCGGTCGCGCTGGGGGAAGTAGGGCTCCTTCACCCCCGTGACGGGGTTCTGCTCCATGCAGGGGGCCATGGCTGCAAACTCTGGGCGGGGCCGCTCCTGGGGGACAGGAAAGGGGGCAGTGAGCCAGGGAAGCAAACTGGGGAGAGCCCAGAGTTGGAGCCCCAAACAAGTCATGGGGAAACTGATTGGGATTCCCTTATAGAGAAACACACCAGGAACCAGAACGCCCGTCAGGCACCGCTAGGCAGTTGTTGGACGCTTCCCAGTCCTCCTTCACAGCCCCCCTGCATCCTTCAGGGAGCCCTGGGGCTGCCTGGCTGCCCCCCTGAACCCGGGGATGGGGTGGGGATTATGTAGATGCAGCAGCTCCCTTGGAAATGTATAAATCAGGAGTGATAAAACTACCCCCACAGGACATTATTGGTCCCCAGCATTCATGGGACATTTTTGCCCCCCCCAACCAATTTAGGCCCAGGAGAAGGCTTTTCCTAAAATAGGAAGTGAATAGGAAGTTACTTCTGTTTGGTTCCTGATGTTAAAAAATCTGTTCCTGAGCCTAAAATGCTCTGGGGTAGCCTAAAAACCCAGTGAAAATACCTCATTCCCTCTAGAGGGCGTCTGGGGCAAACGAATTGTATCCCTTCCGAATTGTATAGCTTCCTGGGAGGCTAATGTGGCCCCTCGAGGTAAGGTCTGCGGGGTGGGTGGGAGGATCGGGGCCTGCCTGACGCCCAGAGGCACCATCCAGCCAAGGGGCCAAAATGAAGGGGTGCTCCATTGCCCTTCCCCCCCTCCCCTCGCTGCACGCAGAAGAACCAGGGGCCCAGTCCGGGGTCCACTTGCCTCCTCCTCCTGGAAATCCATGCAGTCCCAGTGGTGGGCCAGGGTGGCGTTCTTCCGTTTCCAGTACTCCAGGAAGGTCACGGCCCAGAAGGACATAAAGATGCTGAAGAAGACGGTCCCCGGGTGGTCAAAGAGGTAGCCCACCTGGCAAGCAGGGAGGGGGGAGGCAGAATGGACAAACAGAGGGGGGGTCTGATTAGACCCCGTGCATGTGCACACACAAACACACACACTCTCACTGGGAAGGCTGCCCCCCGAGAAGAAACCATTCAGCCGTAGACACTGAAACAGGTGGGGGGCTCCCTCTCCCACCCAAAACAACACACGGTGCCCTGTGGCTCCCCTAATCTGCTGCTGCTGCTTTCAGGCAGGGGAGCTCCCTACTGCACTGGCAGTGCCGCCTAGTGGGATGGCTGCTGGACAAGAATGGAGGGTGCTTAGCAGCTTCGGGCTGGGTGTTGGGCAGCCAGCCTCACAAGGCTGTTGTGAAGTGAAAGCTGGAGGTCCCCCACTATGTCCTTCTTGTAAAACGCCAAACTAGCTCAGCATCTGAAGCAGAAAGAATTAGTAGCAACGGACAGAGCAGATTTCTCACAGCATCATTCGGGTGAATTCAGTTTTCCAAATCTTCAGGTTCCTTTGGACGACCGACTGAATCTCTCTTCAACTTACTGTCATTAATCTACTGGGAGGGCCCCAGGTTCCTGTCACCCACATTTAACAAAAGGAAACACTGAGACCCCCAGAGGCTGCTTCTTCTCCACCGGCTGACTTTGGGGCCCAAACGGCTCTCCCCAACCTTGGATTTGGAGGGCAAAGGAGAAGGAGGTTTTCTCCCTCCCCACTCAGGTAATCTCCTTTGCCCCCCCCCCGGGCATGCCCACCCTCCTGGCTCCTCCCCAAGAGCCCCCTCCCCCTCACCTTGGCCATGGGGCAGATCTCGGAGAGGTTCCAGTTCCCACAGGTGTCACAGAGGGGGCACATGAGGAACTGCCCCCCACTGTTGCAGATCTCTTGCCTGAGGGGAGAAGGGAAGTAAGGCAAGGGGGGCAGGTGCCCACAAGTGCACCCCAATGAATCAGCTGAGCCCCTCCGCCTTCCCCGTCACCCCCACCCCCAATCTCACGCGGGTGTGTTGCTCCCCATGGTGAAGAGGCCGCCCAAGAAGACGAGGGTCCCAACGGCTGCTGCTGGGAGCAGCCAAGCCGTGTAGAAGCCTGCAAGGAGAGAGGGGCGGAAAGTGAGGGGTAGCAAGTACTGGCCAGCCCCCCACCCACCCACAAGGGATAAAGACCCCCTGGGATCTTTCTCCTGTTCCCTGGGGCCCTGCCAGCTGAAATCCAGCCTCTACTCTGTACATGCTCAGAGATAACCAGAGTTTGTCTCCGCTCCTTCTTCCTAGATAAAATGGGAGGGGTGTGATTCTGAAACCCCATTTTAAGAGCCAAATTCAGCACCTCAGACGATATTTCGGTCACTAAAAAGGAAAAAGGCTCTGCTTGAGCACATGCAGAATTCAACCAGTACTTGGGAGGGGGTGTGCAGAGTGCCTCTGAGCATCAGCAGAGGTGGAAACCACGTGCCCCTGTAGGTGGGAGTTTTGGAGTCCTCCTGAGGCAGGCGGGAAAGAGGGTCGTGCCGGGAAAAGAGGGGAAGGGCCCCGCTCCCGGCGCCTCACCCAGCCAGGCAAAGTAGATGGCCACCTTCTCTCCAAAATACTCCCGGATGTGGTCCAGCGGCTGGTATCGGTACCAGCAGCGCCACTGGGCCCAGAAGCCGTAAAGGATCTGGCGCGGGTTCAGCTCCTCCCCTCGCACCTCGTACTCGGGCAGCTCAAAGGGGCCCTGGAGGAGGGGGAGGGGGGTGAGGAAGAGGAAGGAGAAAGAGGAAGGAGCGAGAGAAGGAAAAGGGGAGGAGAGGTGATGAAGAGGAGGAGAGGACACAGAGGTCGGGGAGAAGAGGGGAAGGGCAGAGAGGGCAGCCGTGGGCCCGGAGGGGAGGGGGACCCAGCTGAGCCGTCTCCCAGGGACGCCCCTGCTGAGGGACCCGGTGGCATCCAGGGCCAAGGAAGAGCCCGCACAAGGAGCAGCGGGGGGGCACCCAAAGCACTCTGAGGCTTCTTCCCGACTCTCAGTGACTCGTGCGGTGGGAAGAGCCCAAGGCAAGGGGGCCCCGGGGCGCGTGGAGAGCCTTTTCCCTCTGTCCCGGAACATGCCCAGGGACAGACCTGGGCACACGCGGCCCGCCCCCCCGGCCCCTCACCTCGTGCAGGGGGAAGGCGGCCGAGCAGACCCCTTCGTTCAGCAGGCGGTCGATGCCGATCTCGGCGCGCTTCCGCTTCCCGTAGACCGTCCGGGCCAAGATCTCATACACCTGCCGGGGGAAGCGGGGGGAGGAGGCGGCGGCTGAGCCCACGGGCCCCCCGCCTCTCCCCCCGCCCCGCTGCCCTCGACCGGGCGCCCCCTCCCTCCCTCCCTCCCCTCCGCCCCCACTTACGATGCGGTGCCTCTGCGTGTTGGCGAAGTAGGAGTCCCGGGAGTCGCTGCCCAGGAACCTGGAAGACAGGAGGGAGGGGGGCGGAGGCAGGGCCCCCAGATTCTCAGGGGGCAGCGCGGGTCCCGTTGCTAGGACCCCCCCAAGGAGGGGGCTGCCTTCCTCCCTCCCTCCCTGGGAAGGGGGCCGCCTCCTCCCCCGCTCTCCCCCAGGCCCTCTTAGCGGGAGGGGCCCGGCCCCCCTCCCCGGCCCCCGTCCGCCCCACCGGAGCCCCGCGCCCGCCTCGCTCACTTGTCCAGCTTGGACTTGCGGAAGGCGCAGGTGTAGAAGTCGCCGGGCTTGTTGGGCACCCGCTGGGCCATCGGGTTGGGGAGCCGCAGCCGCCGGAGGACGTCGTCGGAGCCGTTCCTGTCCGGGTTCGGGTGGGCCTGCGGGGCGGGAGGGGCGTCGGGGAGCCGCGGAGAGGGCGGGGGCCGGCCGGGGGCGGGCGGGGGCCGGCCGGGGGGGGGGCGGGGGCGCCTCCCCTCCCCGACCCCGGGGGCCTCCCCCTCCTCCCCCCTCCCCCCGGGGCCGCACCTGAAGCGGGGCGCGCAGGCAGAGCTCCTCCGCGTAGTAGAGCAGCACCTCCCACGGGGCGCTCAGCTTCAAGAAGTGGAGCCGCCGCCGCTCGCCCGCCGGGCTCTCCTCCTGCAGCGGGGGGAGGGGGCGGCAGGAAACACGCTCGTCGGGGGCCGAGGGGGCCTGCGGGGGACCCCCTCCCGCCCTCGCTCCCGGGGAGGCCCCCCGGCCAGGCGGCTCCCGGGGCGACACGGGCGCCGAAGCCCCTCCTGCTGCAGCGGGGCCGGGGGACAGACGGGGCGCCCTCCCCATCCCACCCCGCCCCGCCCCTCCCGCCGCCCCCCCGCCGCCGGGCCGACCTTCTCCATCAGGAGTCCGGCGCTCCGCAGGTTGCGGATGAACTTCCGCCGCCACCGCTCCGGCCTCCCGGGGGGCGCCCCCCCTCGCCCCCGGCCCCCTCCTCGTCCCCGCCGCCGCCGCCGCCCCGGGCCTGGGGGGCCCGCCTGCTCCGCCTCTTCTTCGGGGGGCGGCGCTTCTCTTCCCACACCAGCACGAAGTCTGTCAAGAAGCCGGAAAGGCAGGGCGCGGATGGGGGACGGCCGGTCGGGGGGCTTCTCGCCGCCTGGAACGGAAGGGCTCCCCCGGGGTGGCTACCGGCGCCCCCCCGACCGGGACCGCGCGGGGGTGGGAGGGCCTCGCGGAGCAGCCGGGGCCCCCTCTCCCAGCCGGCGACCTCCAGCGCACCCCCCCCCAGGCTGCTCCCGGTCCGGACGGGGGACGGGGCTCCGCTCTCGCCAGGCGGAGGGAGGGGCTCACCGATGGGGGTCCTTCCGTCACTGAAGCAGGTGCCCCCCGCCCGCCCCGCGCCGCCGCCCCGGAGGAAGACGGGCCCCTCCTCGTCGTCCTTCGCCGCCGCCGCCGCCTCTTCTTCGCCCGGCCCCTGCGGAGGAGGAAAGGGGGCTGAGGAGGGAGACCCCTCGGGAGCCCCTCCTTCTCCGCCTGGGAAGCCGGCGGGCCCGGAGGCGACGGAGCCCCGAAGGCAGCCGCGGCCCTCGCGGGGCGCCCGGTTCCGATCCCAAGGGGCGGGGGCGGGGGGCCCTGGGCCGCTTCCCGAAATCTCCCCCGGAAGATCCCGGGCGCCCTCGGCCAGAAAAACCACTTCCCCTGGGGCTCGGGTCTGCTGTCCCCCCCACTCCTCCTCCTCTTCCTCTCCCGACTACGGACAGGAGTCGCCCCGTTGCCAGCGGGGCCAGGAGGGGAGGGGAGGGGCCCCCACGACCCCAGCCCCAGAAGGATCGGGCTCCCTCCCCGCCAGCCCCCCGGGGCCGGATCGCCGCCCCTTTGCGCCCTTTTGGGAAGAGCCTGTCGGGGAAGGGCGGCGGCGGCGGGGCCGGGAGGGGCTGCAGGGCGGGGGCTGCCTTTGGGGGACCCCGCGGCCTGGAGCCCCTCCCCTCCCCGCTCCCGTCTCGCAAGCCCCCCGCGCCCCCGGACATGGGCAGAGCGCTCGCCCCCGCGCCGGCCCCGAGGCTCCCCGGGGGGAATCTCCGCGCCCCGGACTTACGCAGTGGCCGCCCCCGGGGGCGCCGTTGCCGAGGAAGAGGAAGGGGTCCCCCGCCGCCGCCGCCTCCTCCTCCTCCCGGAGCCCCTCTTCTTCGGGGGCGCCGGTGCCCAGCAGGAGCCAGCCGGTGTCTTCGGGGGGCCCCGAGCCGAGGGGGCCCTTTCTGCGGATCATGGCGAGCCGGAGGCCGGGGATCTGGCCGGAGGGGCGGCGGAGGGCGCGGGAGGCGGAGGAGGCGGCGGCGGAAGAGGAGGAGGAGGAGGCGCCCGGTCCCTGCCGCCCCGGCGCCCCTCGCAGCCCTCGCAGCCTCTTCGGCGGAGCTCGCGCGGCGGTCGGCCGGGAGGAGGGGCGCGCCGCGGGAGGCCCCCTCCCTCCCTCCCTCCCCCTCAAGGGAGCGCCCCGGGGGGAGGAAGGCGGCCGAGTCCGAGGGAGGGGCGAGGAGGGGAGGGGGGCGGCGGAGGGGGCGCCGAGGGTCCCCGATCGCAGGGCCGGGGTGGAGCCGCGGCGGAGAGCGGAGTGCGGGCGTCGCCTCCCCGGGTCCCCGCCCCGCCCCCCGTTCCATCTCTCCGCAGTCCGCGGCTTTCCGGCACTGCGGCGGCTCGGCGCCTCCCCGGAGCAGCCAAGGGGGGAGCCCAGCCCCCAAAGCGGAGGCCGGGAGGCGAAGGCTCCCCCGGGGGTCGGGGGGCAGCCGGCGGAAGGGTCGCCAGGGCGAGGGGCTGGTTTCCCGGGTCTCCCTCCCGCCCTTGCTGGGCTTTTGCGGGCGGAGGAGACGTTCCGGGGGGGGGCAGAACGCGTCTTCGGGAGGCCTTGTTCTCATCCTGGCCCCCAAAGGTCCAGGCGGGGGGGGCGGCCAAGGGGGGACGGGCGGGGGGCACCTTTTCTGACTGCTGCCCCCCCGCTCCCTACAGCACCCCGCAGGGGCCACGCGAGCACCCAGGTATGTCCCCCGGCGTTGTGTGGGGCAGAAAGGAATTCCGGGGGGCAGAAGAGGGAGGGACTGCTTTGGGCCACTCCCAATGGGCCTCTGGGGCTTAGCCACAGGGCCCCCCCGCCCCCTTGCGCAAGGACTCTGCGCACAAAGACACGCATGGCACCGTTCCTCTGAATTCAAGGCCTTTATTTAATTCCAGTGGCAAAAAGGCACAACGAAGGTGGCGGCTGGAAAAAGAACAGGAGGGGGGCCAGGCGGAAGCCACTCGACTCCTGAGGGCAGGGGACACCGCAGGAAGATGCCAGCCTTTCTGGAGACCCCCAGTCCAGCTGCCTCATCTGACCCACAACAGCAAGGGAAATGGCCTTGGTGATCCTGTGTTGGTTCAAAGCAATGAGTTGGGGGGAGGGATCTGGAGAGCCCCCCCACAAGCAGGCAGCCTTCAAGGACCACCTGACTTCCGGTTGGTTCGCCAGGCAGCCCCTCCCCTGGTTTCATCTGATGGTGGGGGGCAGCTAAGCCTTGGCCACTGTGGGTCCCTCCATAGCCAATCGAAGCCTTGCATCCCCCCACACGTTTCCTTTTGGAAGGAGGCAGGTGCCCCGAGGGGGTCCCGCTGGGTGGGGTAGTGGGTGGGTGCTGCTGTCATGTTTTCAGCATGGCGTGGGCTCTGCCAGGGGCCCAGTGGGGGCTGGCGGGGGAGGGATGAGTCCAGCCGCCACCTGGTCCTGTCGCCAGAGGTGCTCAGCCAGCCCGTTCAGGAGGGGGGCCGCGTCCGATAGCCCAGCGCGGCCATCCAGGGTCTTTCCGTCTGCCAGCCGTGGAGCGTTGACGCTTTTTGCCCGCAAGATGGGCAACCCCCAGGTATGGCAGAAGGTGGCCACGTCCTGCTCCGTCACGTCCGTGTGGGCAAACTGGTCAAATCTGGGGGGGGGCTGGTCAAGGAAGGGCAAATCACAGTCCCAGAGATGCCAGCCATGCAGGAAGCCTCCCCCCAACTGAGACTAAACTGGGCCCAGCGCTGGCCCCCTAAGCAGCAATGGGGATAAGGCATTTAAACAATGTTTCAATATTTTAATCTTGTTGTGAGTCTCCTCAAGTCCCAGTTATGGTGAAAAAGAGGTGTGTGTGTGTGTGTGTATTTAGTTAAATAAACAAATATCTAAAGCAAAATCAGACGGCCTGAGCGCTCACTGTCTTCCCCTGAGCAACAATTAAGGGTAAATCATGCATCACAATGAACTTGCTTTTTTCAAAAGCATGCAGAAACTGGACATTTTACGTTTGAAGAAAAGGGACCTGTTCCCAGAGCGTTTTCTTGATCTGGATTGGGGCCCATCCCTAATTTCTCAGTGAAATTCTTTCCCTCCCTCCCTCCACGCTGCAATTTAAGTGCATTGTTTGCACCATCTAATCTGCACCTGGTCTCTGCTCAAAGAAAGCATATTATTCTTCTCCCAGTTTTCCGTTACGGCACCACTGGATGTACTCAAAATAAGAGCAGAAGAGAAAAACCCACAACTCAGAAGGACCAAGCCAGGCGTCCTTCTTTTTCCTGCAGGCCATTTACCAAAATGGAAAAAGCATGATGAGAGACTGGACTCTCCTGCATGCAAGCCTGTGATGCTTTTCTTTGAAGGATAGAAAACTCAAAATGCCTCTGAGTGTGTGCAGAGGGCTTTCCTCTTCTGATAGGAAGCATCATAAAAAAGAAAAAGCCAGAGCTCTTCCGAGAGACCGCCGGGGCAGCTGCAAAGGATACTTGGTGCCGACCACAATCCTGACGGCCGGCGGAGTCTTGGTGCCTTCTGCTCCCACCCGAGAGATCTGCTGGGGGAGGTCTTCGAAGGAGGTGCGGTCGGTGAAGGAGAACAAGAGGAGGACCGCATCTGCTTTATCCATGCAAGACTGAAGAGGAGGGAGGCGAGAGGAAGGGATGGGGGAAACTGCTGCAGAGGGGAGGGGGCCTTGGGGGTCCCGTGGGGTGCACATGGGCCCACCCCTCCACATACGCACACTCTCCGGTGCCTGCCCCCCTTCCTGCCTCAGGCAGCCCGCTCACCGGCAGGATGTGGTCAAACTTCTTGAGGACGGCTTCTCCGCAGTCCCAGAAGGAGAACCTGAAGAAGAGGGCCTTGCCACTCTCCCGAAGCTTTGCCGGCCAGTAGACGGTCGTTGTCTGGATCCCTGGAACACATAAATCTTTCAGCTGCCCCTGTCCGAAGTGCTGCCGCTCTCAACCGAGAGAGAGCCAGGGCGATCCTCCTCGTGGTTCCCCTGGCTCAGCAGAGCACAAAGGCCAAGGAGAGGAAGCGCCCTGTGGGACTCCAGACTGGCACACGGCAGCCCTGACGGGCCTCACGTGGTCCCCGATGTGCATTTTGAGGCTCTCGGACGGCTCCAGGGCCGGTCCCCCTCCCCATTCCCTCTCTCCCACCTGTGGTCGCCTGGGGGCTCACACAGGCCTCCTCTCCTGGCCCCCTTTCTCTTCCCGAAGGAAGCCACGAGGCCGTTCGCTGACCCATTTTCATCTCCAGCGCCTTTGCCAGGCCGGTGCTGAAACCCCCTTTCACGGACTGAGGAACTGAGGCCGAGAGATGGGCGGCCGCAGCCATCACCCCCCGCATCTGCTACCTCCCGCTTTAGGGGGCTTTGCGATTCCTCCCCCCCCCCGAATCCCACTGCCCCGCAGGCCTCACCTGTCGTCTCGTGATGCACCGGTGGTACCTCCAGGCCGGCCAGCTTGGCCACCAGGGACGTCTTGCCCACGCCGCTCCGGCCAGACACAAAGATCTTGTAGCCAGCCACGTCGGCAGCCGCTCGTGGGGGGAGCACCGGCCTCTCTATCAGCCCTGTGGGGGACCAGAGAGCCAGTGCGTCACTTGGGAAGGGGGCAGCACCAAGGGGAAAGCGGCCCCCCACTCCCAGATCCAGCCTGGAAAAGAAGCCGGGACCCAAAGCCTAATTCCCAGGCGGAGGCCCAGGGACCCCAGGAAAAGGACAGACGGGGTCGTAACCAGGAAGCCTGCAAGGCAAGGGTGCCTCTGAGCATGTGCTGAGCCCCTCCCCCTGAGAAACGTCTCCAAGGAGTCCAAAGGCAAGAGAGGAGGGGCTCCTGCAGGTGGAAGCCCCAGGCAGCCCCCGCAGCCGGCCCAGCTGCTGAGAGAGACCCCTCCCCTTCGCTCACGGAGCCCTTCTCCTCTTCCCAAGGCAAGGGAGGGAGCGCGTGCCCTCGGGGCGCCGCAGACTGCCACTCCCATCAGCCCGGCCCGCGTGGCCAGGGAGGGAGGACGGGGGCCCCTCTCCCCGCCTCAAGAGCCCCCCGGGCGCGGGGCAGCCAAGAGCTCCTCCGGGGGCTCCGCGAGGGGCGGGGCGGGGCGGGGGCGCCTCTTACCGAAGAAGGCCCTGCGCCGGTTCCGGAGCAGGAGGGCCCGCACGTACCCTTCGCCCTCCCGGCTCTGGTGCCAGTCCGGGGCCACCACGGACCCCGGCGGGACGATCATGGCCGCCACGGCCCCCGCCGCCGCCTCCTGGACGCCCGCCCTGCAGAGGAGGCCGCAGCGGGGGAGGGGCGAGGGGGGCTCGGGGCGCGCGCGGGGGGCGGGCGGGAGGGAGGGACCGGGGCCCCCGACAGCTCCTGCCCCGGCTGGGCGTCCCCGGCGGAGGGGCGACAAGGGTCAACGCGCCCGCCCGGAGGGCGGCTCAGGGACGGCGGGAAAGGCCTCTGCGCGCGCTCAGGGCGCCCCTGCAGGACGGAGGAGGCCCCCGGGAAGCTCCCGCCCGGGGACCAGGGGAGGGGCTGGGGGCTTCGCCGGCAGCAGCCAGGGGGCGGGGGCGCCTCCCCGCTCGGCAGCGGGGCCACAGGGAAAGTGCGCCGACCCGAGAGCTCCGCGGGGCCAAGCCGGTCCCTCCCCCCAGAAAGAGGCGGACTCCGCGAACCCCCCCCCGCCGCCGGTAGCGTCCCTTTAAGAGAGCGCCGCCCTCCCGGGCAGGCACTTCCGCCCGTCTCCTCATGGCGTCAGCGCGTAAACGGCGCCCGGCTCCCCTCCCCTCCCACAGAGCGATGGGGAGCTAGGGGCTCCCGGGCGGAAGGACGCGGCGTCCCGAGGCAGCTCCCCGGGGCTGGCGGCCCCCCCTCGGCTCCCCGGCCCCGGCGGTCGAGGGAACCCCGGCGCCCGCCGCCCCCCCTGCGAGCCGGGCAGGAGGCCGCCGCCCCCGCCGCCCCCCTTCCTCCGCTTGGCCGCCGCCGCCGCAGGGATCGGGCGCCCCCTAGCGGCGCTCCCGCCTTGGCCGGGCCGGGTGTTGGGGGCTCCTCCGTTGGGCCGGACCCCCCTCCCCTCTCCCCCGGAATGCGGGAAGGAGCCTCTGAGCACGTGCAAAGTGCGCCCAAACGCCCCCCCACCCGGCAGCCGCTTTCTTTGCAAGGCGCAGGTACCAAATACCTTCCTTTTCGCGCCAAAAGGCGACACAATAACAGCCGATCCGTTCTGCCGCTGAGCGCGTGCAGAGCGACTTTCCCCCTCTGACGGGAAACAGCTCCTTCTACCTTCAGAGCGCGCGTCCGCCCCGCCGGGCATTCCGGAGGAGAAGCTGCTTAAGAAAACAGCCCAGGGGCGCGTGCAGAGCGCCCGCCCGCTCCCTCTGCCCACTCTCTTTGCACGGGGGGGGCGAGGAGGACGACTTTGCCGGCAACTTCCATGATCCCCCAACCGCAAGCCACGCTGGCCAGGAATTCTGAGCTGTGTAGTCCAAGCCCCCCCATCCTCTCTGCCAGAAGAAAGGCTCCCAGGCCCAGCTGTGGGGAGAGAAATTACCCCAACGCTCCCTCCCACCTCTGCCGGGGGACAAGGAAACAGCCCCCTTCACACAACCCCCCAATGGTGGCACAGTGCCTCCAGTTAGGCCTCCCCCATCCAGCCGCTCTCCCCTCCTGGAGTCAAACGCCCCCACTGGAGCTCACCAAGGGCCAGAGCCACAGACCCCGAAGACCCCCAACTCAATAGGGCCCAAAGGCTGGGAAGTGGGCCCCAACCCATGCCTGCTGGGCCCCCCCCGTCCTGCCCCACAACACAGTCGTACTGGGATCCAGACGGAAGGCATGGCGCCGGGGGCTTGTTTGATCAGATCTTTTTATTGGTGGGTGGTAGCACCCCAAATTCACAGCGAGCTTCACAGAGCACTAAGGGGGAAGGCAGAAGAGGCTCGCAAGGGGTATGTGGGGTCAGGGAGGGGTCAGGAGCGCCAGGGGTGTGCGTGCAGCGCATGTCCCATCATCTTTTGGCCCGGACGAAGTACAAGGCATTTGTTTTGGGGTAGTACTTGACGTTCTGCTTCTTGTCCATCAGGCCGCCAAAGATGATCACCTCGCCTCGGCCCTGGACCACCGTGTGCAGGCTGGTCTCGGGCGGGCCCACCACCGAGGAGGTGCTGCTGAAGGCCTTCCACTGGACCCGCCCGCGCCCCTTGATGTCCTTCACGTCCAGGACGTACATCTGCATCGGCTTGCAGTTCAGGCTCTGGTACAGGGCTTTTCCCACGTTCAGCGACTGGGGTGGGTGGTGGCCGAGGCGGCGGGCGATGGGCGCTAAGGCGTGCCCGTCCCCCTGGGCAGAGCTGGGGCGGGGGCTGGCAGGGGCTGCTGTCGCCGCCTCGGTGGTGCCAGGGCCACCCGGGGACCCTGGCGAGGAGCCCACGGGGGGGCTGAGGGTGCCCATAGCTGGGCCCCCGCCACCTTTGCCCCCAAGAGTCTTCACCGCCTCCAGGCTCCGCCGCAGGGCCCCGGGGGAGACAGCGCCTACCAAGGAGCTCGATGTGGGGGGCAAAGGCGGGGGCGTGTGGATGCCGTTCGTCTGCTCCGGAGGGTTCCTGAGGCCGAGCGTCCTGCCCTCCACGGCCTCGGGCAGACAGGCTGCCAGGTGACGGGGCTTCGGTTCCCAGTTCAAATCCGCGGCCGCCGCCAGCCGCAAGTCCTTCTGGTCGGGGAGGGAGCCCCTTCGAGGTGTTGGGGAAAGGGCCCCCACCGCCTTCAAGTCGTATCCATCTGGAGCAGAGGGGGTGCCGCTGGGGGACAGGGCCTGGAGGGGGCTGTCCAGAGAGGCCCCACCACCGCTGCCGCTGCTTCCTGGGGCCGGGGGGCCGGGAGATAAGCCCCCACTGCCGTTTGTCACGGGCGAGCCGTCCTCTCTGGCAGGGGAGAGGCTGCCCTCCCGGGAGCCTGAAGGCGTCTGCCTCTGCGCCCGGGGCCGAAGCGTGCCCCAGCGGCCGTTCACGCAGGGTGCCTCGTCTGCTGTCCGGACCGGAGACTGGGAGCGGTATTCCCGGCTCTCGGGAACCAGGGCTGGCGGAGTGGCACTGATGGGGGAGGGCCGGGAGTTCAGGCTGGGGCTGAGGGGTGCCCTCCCGCTGGGGGCTTGGCTGAAGACCACCACGCACTGCCCCACCTGGAGGAAGAAGGCACAAGAGGACCACTCAGCGCACGGAGGGGCACCCTGATCTCCCCCTCCTCATGTTATAGTGTATCAGAGGACCCCAGCTCAAATCCCCCCCAGGGGCCAGGCTGCTGTGGGCCAGTCTTCCCCCTACTGTTGCCCCCAGGGGTCATGCAGCTAACGCAAGCCGCCCACCTCCATCCCCATCTCCTCCCCTTTCTTCCTCACCCGACAGGCCGGATGGCACCACAGTTCAGGGGCTCCCTGCTCCTCGTTCTCCACCTTGAGGGGCTGCCACGTCCAGGGACCATCGGGGTTCATGTGCAGCAGCCAGGCGTCCTTGAAGAGCTGAAAAAGCGCAGCAGGGAGGGAGCACAGAGAGACAGGTTAACCCCCCCCCGCTCCTGGGGGTGGGCAAATGGCTACCGCCTGGGATTTCCTTCAGGCCTTCGGCCGAGGCAAGGTGAGGAGGACACCTTTGAGGCCCAAGAGAGGATGCCAAGGCCTGCTTCGCTCCCTGGGGGTTGCCCCACTGCTGCTGATGAGCCAAGACACCCTGCGTGCCAGAAGCTGCAGCCCCCCACCCCACCCCGCCCTTCCTGCGCTTCAAAGATCCCTCCTGCTGGATGTGTGACCAGATTCCTCAGAAGGCAGAACTGTCAGGACAAGACAGTCACAAGGCAAACTAAAAAGGAAAGAAGCTTTGAAAAACAAGGGCTGTAGGACTGCTGAAGTCTCACAAGCCAGAAAGTGGTGGAGTTCAAAGAGTGGGTGAGCCCGAGTATGTGCATGTGTTAGGCAGAGAGAGAGAGAGAGGAAGAGGGAATGAACACCATCCTTTCCTCCTGTGTGCAAGAATGCATTCCATCAATTTCCTCCCCTATATGTGAGAATGCAAGGATTTGTGGACAATTTTGGACCACTATTTGCTTTTCGGGATTCCTTCCAGGAAAATATGTCTAAAATAACTTGTGCTTTTTGTATGCAAAAAGGAACTGTTTGCTCTGCAAACATTTTGCAGTAACACCCTTTCTGCACAAAAAAACCCAAGGATTATTTTGCCCTCATGTTTCCCTGCCCTCTTTAGTATTTTCTGTGCTCCTCTGCCAGGGCTGTCCTGTGCTGCCTTGCGTGATGGCTGGGTGGAGGCTGTGAGAGAAGAGAACTGGAAGCTGGGCAGCCGGGGTGGGAGGCAAGCCAAAGAGGAAGGGAAAAGGAGACCCAAGCCCAGCAAAAGAAGCAGACATCCCAAATACCACTCTAGATGCCACCCTCACTCTGTGGCCCACTCACTGCGTTTGGGCCCCCGCAGCCTCCAAGGACCAAGATGGTTTCATCATCTATGACAATCTGGAAGAGAGTGAGAGAAACCCCAATGAAGTGGCTGCAGACAAGCAAGACCACCAGGGCTGGGGTGGTAATGGCAGCAGGGACTCCCCCTGCCAAGGCCCCCTGCTGCTCTGCCTGCAAAAGATCCAGGTTCGGGAGGGTCCCCAGCAGCAGGGGGAGACTTCTCTGCGCCCCACAGCCATCACTCAGCAGAGAGCACCTGGCAAATACAACTCACATGGGGGGCACTCAGGAAAACCCATCTTTGCTTGAGGCTTCTGAAAGTCACCGTGCCCAAAGCCAAGGGGCCCATCCTGGTACCCAGCGGCTTCCAACTCTTGTCCAAAGACCCTTCCCACCAGAGACTGAGCCTGGGGACTCCCAGTGAGGCAAACTCCCCATCTCCCAATGCTTCATTTTGGCCCCAAGGAAGTTCTATCAGGCCTGGCTAGTGCGAGAAGGCAGGGACAGAGCTGGGGTGTCTGTGGCCGCACAGAAGGGGAGAGGGGTCACCTGCGACTGGCCCCCCGTGGGTGAGGGCTGGGCCCCGAGATACTTGGCTTGGACCAGGTCCAGAGTTCGAGATCCAGCACCCAGACGTCGTTGCTCCTGGGAAGGAAAGAGAGGGCTCCTGGGTTCCCTCAGAGAGGAGAAGTGGGGAGGGAGGGCAGGGGGTGCAGCAAGGGGGCAGGCCAGCCAGAGTAGGAAGAGAAAAATGGACTCACATCTGCCGAGACCCAAGGGAACCTCCGAAGACAACCATCTTGTCCTGGACGACACAGGAGGAGTGGCCGGCCATCGGAGGGGGACCATGAGTTGTCACCACACAATTCCACCTGCAAAAAAAGGGGGGTGGAGCTGGTTTTGAGACAAGGTGCCCACCCCCTCCCACCTCGTGCTCCCCAAGGAGCTCAAAATGGAGATGGGAGGGGCAGCACCCAGGGTCTCTTACCAGTTTTTGGAGGGTGAGTAGGTGTGGATCTCGTCAAAGAACCGCTCCGGCTGGTGTAGGGGGTAGGGGCTCGGCCGCGTCCAGCCCCCAAAAAGCACCAGCAAGTCCTTGTAGACCACCAGAGTGGCTCCAGCCTTTGGCGAAGGGTAAGAGCCTGCAGAGAAGAAAGAAGCAATACATAGATTGGGGAAGCTGGGAATAAGACCATCCCCTCAAAGTAGCCTGTCCCAACCACCACCTGTCTGTGGGTCTCCTGCCCCTTGGCCAGGGTGCCTGGTTCTGCCCAAGCCAAGCCCCTAGACAGAAGAGGGACCCCTTCTGGAAACTGATGGACCCACCTCTGGTTGGGCAGCAAAGAGACCCACATTCCAAAGCAGTGAGTGGCTGCCCCTGGTCTGCTCCTCTCTATCCTGGGGGTGAAGCAGAAAGGGGCAAGAAGAGCCAGCCATGTGCTTGGGCATCTGATGTCCTTTAGCAACCTTCCCCACCCCTCAGCTGGGCCTCTCCACCACCCAGAGAGCAAGAACGGGGCAGGGGCAGGAGAGAGAACATCTTCCCTGTAAATTTCAAGGGATGCTGAACTTGCTGGCACTGACTTTGCCTCTCTGGCTGGATGTGGAATCTGGCTCATGGAGGAAGCAAGGGCATGCCATTGGTGGAGAGGGAAGACCTCTTTGTGCCCAGACATGGCTCAAGGGACGTGTGCCATGGTCAGCCAGAGGGCTGTCGCCCCCTTGCTATGGCTACAGGCTGGCTTTGGGAGGGGGCAACTGTGGTTTAGTGGGCAGAGCACCTGCTTGGCTTGCAGAAGCTCACCACCTGCAGGACGGGCTGGGAGCAGAGCTGAGAAGAGCCACGGCGCAGAGGCTCCGAGTGCCAAAGGGCTCAGCTCAAGGACGCCTCTGGGAGGGAGACCGCATGTCTGTCCCTGCCACACCCAAAGCCGGGAGGTCTTGGCTTCCTCCCCCAGAGAACAGTCTGTGATTCTCTGTCCCTCTCCATCTATGAAAATGGGCCCCTGCAGGAGAGGGGGTGGCTAGCACGCTCACAGAGCAGGAAAGGTAAGAGTCCTGGCTGAATGCTCCTTGGGAACTCAGCACTCCGGATGCCCTCCCAGTCTCCTCCTCGGGGTCAGGCAGAGATGCCAGGAGGTTCGAAACCCAAACTTAGGGCTAAAAAACTAGTTGTAGCAGCAGCTGCCCCCGCATTTGTCTCTGCCATGTTAACAAGCTCAGACTTTGCACAAAAAAAGAAAAGAAACGAGGAGGGATATTTAAAATCACCCCCACCACACAGCTATCTCCCCTCATGACTGGGGGGGGCACACTGGATTCCACAGGAAGCAAAGAGAGCAGACTGGTAAGGGGCAAAAACAGAGCCCCAGCAGAAATGTCACTGCTGGGCGAGGGGGGGCAGAGTCCCCAAGCACAGCTGGGCTGTGCGTGAAAATGCTTCTCTTCACCCAAGGAATTGGAAGGTGAAGAGAGTTCCTTGTCTGCCCCGAGTCCAAAGAAAAATCACAGAAGGAAGCCATGTAGGAGAGGCCCCTGGACAGACTGTCCCCCCCAACTAGCCCCTGCTCTGCCCCCGCATCCTGCCCAGCCTTGATAATCTGCCTTTGTCCTCATGAGGACTAAGACCCTTGGTTTTGTGTTTAACTTAAATGAGGAGCAGAGAGTGTGGTGGGGGAGGTCTGTCCCTTCTGCTCATTTAGCCCCTCTCTGCTTCTAGGGGGCCACTGTATCAACCCTGCCCTCCCCCAAGTATTATTCTCAGCCACCATCACTCCGGACCCCAGAAGGGGCTGCCTGCTTCCAGCTTGGACTGGAGGGGTTCACGCCACTTCTGCTCCCAGTTTCCCTGGTAGTGATGGCGGGGAGAATCCCATTTCTACCTCGGAATCTCTGTGCATTTCCCCAGGGCTGATCTGGCGCCTCCCTATATTAAGCCTCTGTTCCCAAAGCACAAACAAGGAAGCAACCATTCTTGTCCCACTGGTGCTTACTGGGCCCCGATCCAGGAACCCCCCGCACAGCTGGAAAACCTGCACCTGCTGTAGGGAAGGGGGAGGCTGGGAGGGGAGCCCTGCATGGCAGAGACGCTGGCTGGAACGTGGTCCCTGCCCAAAGGTCCCAGCCGCTGCAGCTGGAGGGGGCCAGGGCCTTCTGGCGGCCAGTCGAATGGCTCCCCCAGGGGCCGGAGGGACACTTGACAGCCCAAGAGGGAGGAGGAGCCCCTTCGTTCCCAGAAACTGGATGGATGTTAGAACACAAGCACCCTGAAGAGAGGAAGGCTGAATGCAGAGGAAGAGAGGAGGCAGCCAAGCTTCTTTCATGAGAAACACCAAGAAGAGGGCAGTGGGAGAAAGAGGCAGCCAGAACAGGAAGGACCTGCGCGTCTCTGTGCATGTATGCGCGCGTTCATAAATTTGCCCACAGTGCTGGTTTGGATACTCAGAGAAGGGGTGGGTGGGTTCAGTCCTTTTGACCTTGGGCCGTAAAAGCCCCACATCCCAATCTCCAGCAGTCGTTTTTCTTACAAGCTGCGCTAAAACTAGAAGAATTGGGGTTTTGTTTCCAAAGGGAGGGGCAGCCCCACTGTGGGATCTGAGGCTGGGCCTCTCCTGAGCTCCGGCTGTGAACTTGAGAGAACCTGTGGGAACGGGCCGGGCTTTCCCACACTCCCTCCCCCTCCCTCCCTCCCTCTGGTTGGCGGCTGGGGGGAACCCGCAGGGACACGTCTGTCTGGTCTGTCTCCTCCGCGGCTCCACTCGCCCCTCCAAATACCTGAGCCAGAAACACCCAAAGCGGCCGGCTGTGAGGCTCCCTCCCCTGGCAAGGACAGGGGGGCCAGCCAGTGGGCCAGGAAGGGGCCCAAGGTCCCACTAGAGGCAGGCCCAAGAACAAGACCCCCCCCCATGGCTGATGGGAAAGGGCAGAGAGCAGAAAAGGGGAGTGGGACGCCCAGAAGAACGAGAAACAGGAACAGGCCCCTTCTTTTCAGAGAGAACAATTAGAGTAAGGAGAGGCAGCGCAACAGTGGTGAGAGAATGTGTGCTAGAAAATGTGGGTCTTTTCCTACATAGCCACAAAAACCCACAGGGTGAACTCCATCTTTGTGCTCTCTCTCTCTCTCTCTCTTTTCTGCCTGGTCACATTGCAGGGCTGTGGTAAAGGGAAAGCGGAGAAAACGGAGGAAGGTACAGACTGGCTCCAGCTGTGGGTGCTGCGTGTGGGGAGGGGGGAGGGGGCAGCCGTGGGGCTCACCAGAGGCCAGGGGCCGGATCCACTCTTTACTGTTCAGGTCGAGCCTCCAGAGATCGTTGAAGGCAGCGTTGCAGCTGCTCTGCGTACAGCCCCCAAATACGTACATCGACTGGTTGGCATCATAGTAACATGCACCTGGAGAGGAAGGAAGGCAGGGAGGAAAACGTGCACTCAGCACCCCAGCAAGATCTGGCCCTCCAAGTGCCCAGGCCCACCCAAGCAGACAGCAGGGCCTGACGGCAGCCCCCCAAGGCCCCCTTTCAACAGCTGAGCCCCCACAAGAAGCTGTGAGGCTGAGCATGGCCCCCACTGCTCATGGCTCTGTTGCCCCTCTTTCCCAGAGCCCAAGTGGGGGCCCAGAGAGAAACTCTCAAGCAAGGCAGCACCCCAGTCTCCCCTCTGCCCACCCCAACTCCATCCTGCCAGAGGCTGTCCACCTCGGCCCACTGCGAGACCCAAAGGCCTCCAAAGGTCTCCAGCAGAAAGGACGGAACTCCCAAGCCACACCTAGCTTCTAGCCCTCATGGCTGCCCGGAAGCTCAAGAGGAAGTTGCTCCACTTGGGGAGGGTGCCCCACAGAGCCCCCTTGGGGGGCGAGGGAGACTGCCACTGTCTCTGTGGTTGCCACTCCTGTTGTTATTCACAGCTACTGTACACTTCCTACCCCAGACACCCCCCGTGCTTTGAGCTGAGGTGGTTTCCATCAGATGAGGGGTGCTATAAAAATACATGAATGCTGGGGCTACTTGAAGGACTGCTGACATCCTGCAAAGTGGCTCATCCGCACCCCCCACGGCTTATGGGACCCATCTGGTGGGGGGAGGGAGGGGGAGGGGGAGGGGTCCCTTGGAGCTGAAGAGAGAGACCTAGCTCAGTTTGCTTGGACTATAACTTCTATCAACCCCCAACAACAGGGGCTCATGGGAGTGGCAGTCCAACTGATCAGAAGGGCCTCTGGCCCAGAAAGAGCCTGTGGAGGGAGGCACCTCCCTCCCCTCTCCTTACCCCCTCCTGCTGGCAGAGGGACCCACACTCTACCTCCCACATAAGCTCCCCCCATAAGTTTGAGGCTGCTGGGCTTGTTTGGCACCTGCGAGAGAACCAGGCCCTGGAGCCTTCCTTGGCTGGTCCAGGGGGGAGCTGAACGGGGGGCCAGGACTGTGGAGACACGAACAAAGCAAAGCTGCCCCCCTGCAGCCCTCTCTTGGCATGAGCCCCAGGAGGCCTTGTCGCAACAGGGGCTGGGGTGCGGAATAAGATCGCCTAAAGCACGACAACGACAACAATAAGGACAGTGTCAGCAACCACGCAACACAGTCGCTCTCCTTCCCAGGTAACAAATCAGAGAGAAGCGGCCACAGTGGGGAGGGAGAGGGCATCCTTGGACCTCCAGGTCTTCCCTGGGCACCTTCAGGAAGGGAGGGGGCTGGCAAAAGACCCCCATGAGCACGCCCAAATCACAGCGGCTCAGGACAGCAGCCCCTCCTTACTGGCCAATTACCATGTTAGCTTTTTTTTACAGCTCTTCTTTCCAAACAATTGTTTTGGGCTTCATAACAAGTCAAAAGGAGCCCAGGTGTCTTGGGGGGAGCGGGAGGTGGAGGTTCACCATAAGGACACCCTATCTCAATATCTACCTGCTAGCTTGGAAAATACAGCATCTCTTCAGAGAAAGAAAAGGGGACCCAAAGCAACTTAAGACAGCAAGTCAAAATCACCTCAGGTTAGCTGTGAACTGTAAGGAAGCCACTGTTGCCAGTCCAGCAAGATGGCACGCGTTGGGCTGGGAGATCAAGGTCTCCCTTGCACTGTTTGGCACGTTATTTCCACCCATGTGTTACAGGCAGGGCTGGAGAAGTCCCTGCTTACACGTCCACCTGGGCCGGGGGCTTTCCTGGCATTTCCCCCAGGCCCGAGGGCCCCCCACCCGCCTGCTTCCTGGTGCCCCTTCCCTCTGCCCTGGAGGGTCCGGCTCAGGCCTTGGACCAAACCACACCCTGCCCCCCACAGCCTGGTACTCACTGTGTGAGAAGCGCTGGGTGATTGGGGTCCCGGGGTAAGGGTAGGTGCGGCTCTCCCATTGGATGTTCCCCTCCTGAACTGCCTTGATGAAGCCGTGGTAGCACTGATGGGCCACGCCTGGAGGGGAGGGAGGGAGAGATGGGTCACTAGCCATTAGAAAGGGAAGCTGCCTGCCATGGAAGGAGCAGCACAGGGCAAAGGACCCCCCCATGCCAGGCAGAATGTGGCACTCAGGAGCGATTCATAACCTACAGGCTGCTCCCCCAAAAGACCTCTGAGTCCCCCTGCCTCCCTTCAGTCACTCAACAATGGTGGCCACAAAATGCTCCTCCTGCTCCCCAGGAAGCTCAACCTGCAGGCAGGCAAAGATGGGAAGCACCAAGGGGCCCAAGGAAATCCAGGCAAAGACGTGTCCACCTCTACCAAAGGGCTTGGCCAGCAAGGGCCTGCTCCCCCCACCCCGCAGAAGGCACATGGTCTGGCCAAAGGCCACTCTGCCGTAGGCTCCTCCTGGTGCTTCTGCAGGCGAAGGCCAGCCCCCTCCATGCCGTGGAGGGCCACAACTGCCCTGGAGGGCCCCCCCAGAGCCCCAGTTGGTTGTCTGCCTGGCCGGCCAGCCAAGAAGCCCCTCTCCCTCCATCTGTCCCCTGCCGCCTACCTTTGATGAGGCGGTACCACTGCTTACAGACCAGGGCAGCTGTCTTGTGCTCCTGATAGGGTGAGAGGAAGGACAGGATGTACTCCAGCACCTCCTCTGGCAGCTCCTCCATGGAGCGGAGGGGATGGCCCCCCTCCGGCTCCGGCTCCTGGGGGCTTCCTGCACGAGGACCCTCGTCCTGCTCCATGCTCCCTCCAGCGCCTGCCCCAACCACTGCCTCCTGGGGGTCCACGGCCATGTCCTCGTCGCTGTCAGAGGCTGGGCTTGCCATGGCATCCCACGTCCCCGCTTGGGATGTGGGGGAGAAGAGAGAGGCACCGTTACGCACGCCCTCAGAAAAATCAAGCATCCCACTCCCCCAGTCCAGGCTCCCTCCATCAACTGGGCTGGGTGGTGAGCGGCCTCCTCCCACGCTCTGCCCCCCGGAAGGAGTGGAAGCAGAGCCAGCTTCTGAACCTCCCGGCTTCACCCCAGCCTCATGCAACAGGAATCCAGGGTGAGGGGCTGGGGGGCATCCTGTGCCCGCACCCTTGCGCCATCATGCTCCGGCCCTTTCCTCACAGAGAGATTCACCCTCATGCAGAAAAACCATTAAGGGAACCAGCAGCCGCTTTGCTTCTTATGCCAGGCCCCTCTTGAGGGGGGGGATTTAATTATTAATGGATGAGCAAGGCCGGCTGCTTCCTTTGGAGACAAGAAAGGCACCCTGGCATTAAATATGCAAACCGCAGACTCCAGCAACCCTCAACAGGAGATGCCAAGGTGGAGTCGCCTCCCCCATCATCCCTCCCACTGTGTCTGGGGGGGTCTTTAGCTGGCCCACCTCCCCCAAAGCTCCTCCTCAGCACCCCCACTATCTCCTGGGAAACCTTTTCTCCCTCCTGAGATCCTTATTCTGTGGGGTGGGGAAGTGGAAAAGGAATGACCCCCTCAGGGCAGGGGGGTCTGATGCTTAATTGCTGCCTTTGAAGCTCCTCTCCCCACATCCCTCTTTCTTTCAGATGCTGCTGGCTAAGCTACATTATGGGGGCATGAAGAAAGCACCCCTACCCCAGGGTGCAGATGCTCCCCTTGCCCTTGGCATCAGAGGGAAGGAGGCTGACGATCAGGGAGAGAGGGGTCTCGAGAAGCACAGACAGATCCCCCCGGGGTCCTCCGGGAATTTCCTGCAACCCCTCAGCCCTGCTGCCGGGGGCAGTGTGCCAGGGGAACGTTTCCAAACTCCTGGCCTGGGAGAGACAGGGCCAGCACTGCCACAGCGCCCCCCCACGTATGACCCCACCCAGCCAGGCTTTCCTGTCAGGGCTCTGAGGAAGGAGGGCAGGGCAGAAAGAGCAGGGCACACTTGGCATGAGGAGGGAGACCAGAAGCCAAAAAGCACTCAGAGAGATGCCCCAGGGGAAACCCCTGTCAACCATACAGGCAAACGGTGCCCAGGAAAAGATCACCCCCTTTTCTCTCCACCTACACACTGCCTGGCCTACCCTGCAGGACCGTTGTGGCAATAAAAAAGGAGACCCAAAAACCCTCCTCACACAGACTGAGACTGCAACAACACACACCTCACAAAAAACGAAGCCCCATAAACAGCAGATAAACAGAACAGAACACGGAAGAAAACCGGAGGCAAAAGCAGATCCCGCTTTGGAGGGGCAGATCCAAAGGGAGCAGCCGACTGCCACAGAGAGGAAGCAGGGGAAGGGAAGCGGGAACGCTGCTCTTCAGTGCCACCCTCAGCGCTGGCCAGGGGCACCCCGAGCCAGACCTGCAGGCCAAAGGGAGGCCGGCCCTCCTCTTGCTTCCCACACAGCCCCCCTTCCTGGCCGATAAGGTCTCAGGTAAGTCCTGCGTGCGATTCCAGGCACAGGACCCGACCCCAAAGGGAAGCCGCTTTGAGGTTTATGCCTTTGTCTGGGCTTTTCATTAAAAGCTCTCGATGGGAAAAAACAAATCCCCAGAGGAGCCAGAAGAATATCTGCAAAAGGCTCCCGCTGGACCACAGCTAACTGGAGCCTGCCTATCCGGACCGGCCTGCCCCATGCAAATTATGGGGAGGAGGGCGTGAGGGCCGTGCCAGAGTGGCCCCTGGGTGGGCTTCCTGGAGGCACCTGGGGGGCCGCCCAGGAAAACAGGCCCCCTCCTCCTCCAGCACTCGGGGCACTGCAGGGGTCCCGCGAGTTTGGGGAGGGGGAGAAGCAGCTCCCACGGAAGACTGGAAAGAGGGGAATCCTCGATCCAGAGGCTTCTCCTCCTCTCCAGACTGCCGCGGGGGGGCGGCGGGGGATCCGGGTTTGCTGACGCCCTTTCCTTAAGAGGAGGGAGAAAGTACCCCAGGCGAAGCCCCCCCGCAAACGACCACCTTTTCCCCCATCTCCTCCTCCCCGCCTCCCCGCCAGAGGCAAACAAAGGCGCCAGGCCGAGCAAAACACGGCAAAGGCGGCGCTCACCCGCGACGAGGGGGCCGCGTTTGCCCGGGGCGCCGCCGGGGGAGCCGCGCCGCTGGAGCGTCACCACCGCCCGAGCCCCGCCGCCGCCGCCGCCGCCCCAGCAGCAGCAGCAGCTCCCGTTCCTCCGCCTCCTCCCGCCGCCGCCGCCGCCGCCAGCCAGGTGGAGACACCAGGCCGCCCCGCCGGGACGTTTCTGCCACATCACCTCGGCCCAAAGGAGACGGAGCCACAAACCCGGCCGAGGCGGCGGCGGCGGCGGGACCCGCCCGCCTGGAGGCTGGGCAGCGGCGGGGCGGGAGAACGGGAGGGCGCCGCCCACGTCCCCGGCGGCCCCTCCGGAAGGACTAGCAGCGGCTCCGGACGGAGGGCGGGCCGGCGGGGCGCCCGGGGGCGGAGCACCGGGCACGCGGGGGGCTGGGCGCCGAGGCTCCCCCGCCCTGCGGGGATCGGCCGCCGGTGGGGCTTTGCTCCGGGGAGGGGGAGGAGGAGGAGGCCGGAGGGCGGGCCGGGGGCTTCCTTCCCATCGGGACAGGCGGGTCCCGCCCTCCCTCTCCCACAGGTGGCAGCGCCAACGGCCCAGGCACGGGCTTTCCCCTGCCGCTACCCCGGGCCGCCCATGACCGAGCACAGGGTCCCCCTCACCGGAAAAGCCCCTCCAACGTCCACGGTGCCGCCGTCGCCGCCGCCGCCGCCAGGCGCATCCACCTGACGCCCCCTCCCCGTCCTCAGGTGCGCCGGCCAAGGAGGGGCGCCGCCCGAGCGCGAGCCCCCCGACCCCCCTTTGTTTCCCGGCGCAGGGGGACCGGCGGGGGCGCCCCCTCTCCTCCGGATCGGGGAACGGGACCCCTCCTCTCGCGGCGGCGGCAGAAGGGACCACCCCCTCAGGTCGGGCGCGGGGGGCGGGCCAGGCGTTTCACTCAGAAAGAACCCTCGGAAGAGACAGGCGGCGCCCACCGAGCCCCCCTCCCCCTCCCCTCCCCTCAGGCGGCGGCGGGGGGGCGGTCGGCTCCCGTCGGGCATTCGGGTGCGCCGGGCCCCGCCAGCGCAGGTGGGCGGCCGGGCTGGGGGCCCCCCTTCCTCACCTGGCCGGTGACTCTTCTTCCTCCCCTTCGTCCTCCTCCTCCTCCCTCCCGCCGCCGCCGCCTCAGAGTCGTCGTCCTTCGTGCCACCTGGGCGGGCGGCCAAAGGAGCCCAAGCCTCCTTCGCGCGGAGTCCCCGCCTGAGCCTTCCCGGCCACCGTCTCCGCCGCCATCTTGACGCCGCCGCCGCCGTCCCGCCCGGGAGGGGGAAGGGAGGAGGCACCGCGGAGGGAGAGCGTGAGAACTGGGCAGGGAACGTGGCCAACGCGCAGGCGTGCGTAGACCGCTGTCACGTGATCGCAGGGAAGCTCCATCGAGGAGCCCAAAAGCCGGGCGGAGGGAGGGAATCACGTGGGAGGACGTCACGTCTCGCGCGCGGCCGCCATGTTGACGAGGCCTTCTCGCGGAGAGGAAGCCGAGGGGAGCCATCCCGGTAGAGGCGCACGCGGTCGGCAACCGCGCCATCTTGGGAGGGATTGTGACGCCATGTCGGGCGCCCTCTGCCGTCCAGGAGAGGTCGCGGTTGCCCCCCGGCCCCGCTTGGCCGACGGGCCGCGAGCGAGAGGGACGAAGGGGGGGCCCGGAGTGGGGAATCCCCGGGAGCCGGCCTGGTGCCAGCAGGAGCCCCGGCGAGCCCCGCCCCCGGGGACCCCCGGAGCCCCGGCCGAGCGGAGCCGCGATGCGGGATCCTTGGGGTCCCGCTGACTCGTGCTTGGACTAAGCGGAACCACCCCCAACACGTGCGTCTCTCCGCCGCCAGCGTGAGAGGCGGTCGGGCAAAGGCTTCAGCGGAGTCCCGTGTGATCTGGATCCGGGCCTCCAAACCACCCGGGAGAAAGGGAGGCGCCCCAGCGAGAGCCCCCCGCAGGCGCCCGGAGAAGGAAGGAGGCCCCCGCCGCCCTGGGCCGTGGGCTCCTTGGCCGAACCGGCCGCACTGCGGAGAGGTTCCTTCTAATGTTCAGTCAGCGTCCGCTCTCCTGCGGCGTCAAAGCAGCACACCCGGCCCCTCCCTCCCTCCCTCTGGGGCGGTCACGGGCACATCCTCCCCTCTGGGGCAGCCCGGGAGGGGTGTGGAGAGCCCCGCCCCCGCGAACGATTCTGGCGAGATTGGGCCACCGGGCCTCTTGTCGCCCTCCTCTAAACCTGCTCTGGCTCGCCTGGCGTCCTTTCCACGCTACGGCTGTTTCCGCATAGACTGCTATCGCGCTGATGCCCCACTTGCATCGTCCGCCCCTCCCGACGCTGCAAGCCCCAGGATTCCACAGGACGTTGCGAGTGGAAGAGCCGCGCTGTAACAGCCTAGCGTGGAAACCGCCCGGTCCGTGCTTTTGCGCTGCGACGACGGGCGGGATCTGTGGTGTTTAGGGTTGGGGGGCGTGATTTCGATGGGCCTCAGGCCGAAAGCAGGCGGGTCCACGAGGAGCTGTGTTTTTGAGCCGCAGCAGCGAGAAAACGTGCTCCACGCGCGCGGTCCCCTCGCTGAGGCGGTGGGGCGGGAGAGGCTTCTTTCGATCCGATGCTGCTTCGAAGACACACTTCGCAGAAGAAACCCCTGTGAAACCGGGGGAGTTCCTCTTTCCATTTCGAGGCCCTACCCGGAAGGTGTTCCTCGAACCCGGTCTGGCCAACGGCGCGCGGCGGCCGCAAGAGGACCTGCCTTCCTCATGCCGGTAATACTTCGATTTTAGACCGCCTGTAGCTCCAAGCACGCATGCGCCACATCCGCCTGCGGCCGCGCCGGGGAAGTCTCTCACAGCAGTACGCACGCGCAAAGTGGAGAGCCAACGATCGCGAACGCGCGTGCGCCTTACCGCGCGGATATTTCCATAAATGGATATCTTCCATCGGGCAGGGGAAGAAAGGAGCATCGCTTGCGCATGCCCCGACGTCGCGAAAGGCCGCATGAAGGGCAGAAGCGCGCATGTGCTTAAAGCAGCCCGGGAAGAAGCCTAGGTGGAGGCGCGCATGCGCCTGTCGGACAGCGAGCGAAAGCGAGCCGAGAGTAGGAGCCGCGGCCGCCGCCGGGAGCAGCTTCGCGCGCATGCGCCTTGAGCGGGCTGGCGGCAGAGGGGAATTACAATGGAAGATGAGGAGGTCGCCGAGAGCTGGGAGGAGGCGGCCGACAGCGGGGTGAGCCGGGAGAGTCGGCGGAGGGGGCCGCGAGAAGCGGGGGCGCCGGGCCGGGCTCGTCCACCTCCTCTGGGGAGGCGGTGAGGCGCCTTGGGCTGCGCGGAGGTGCGACTGCGCTGGCTAGGCCTCTTAAAGGGGCCGCGCCCTCCCGCCCCCGCCGGACCACGTGCTCCCCGGGCCGAGGCGGCGGCGGCGGCGGCGGCCCCGATCCCCGCGTGGGCCCCTCGCGGGCGGGGAGAGAGGGAGAGGGAGGCGCGGGGCTGGGGGGACCCCTGCCCCTCGCCCCCTCCCTCGGGGCCCTCCCGGCGCGGCCGGGCTGCACCGCCCGGCGTCCCCACGGCCAGCAGAGCCCGTCCCCCGCCCTCGCGGGCGCCCCGCCTCCTTTGCTCTGCCCGGGCCCGGCGCCTGCACGGCCTCCTGTGCGGGATGGAGCTCTCCGGAGGCCCCCTCCTCCCGCGCCCGGGCTGGCCGGGGGACCGGGCCCGCTGCGGGGCGCCCCCTTCGCCCGCCGGGCTGCTTCCCTGCTGGGGCGGCGGCGGCGGCGGCGGCGTCCGGCCCCCTCGGGGGCTGCAGGTGAGGAAGGGGGGAGGGGCGGCGCCGGGTGGGACCCCCGCCGCTCCCATCGTCCGCGGCGGAGGGGAGTCTGGCGGGGGGCGGATCCTCCTTTCCGGGGGACCCCGCGGGGGCCGTGCGTGCGCGCGCGCGCGTCCGTCCGTGGCGCCGCGGGCCGCGCCCCTGAGTCCTGGGGAGAGCGGGGCCCAGGAGAGCCCCTGCCCCCGAAGGCACGGGCGGCGCTCGGGGAGGGGGCTCCCGGCAAGGAAGAGCGCTTGGGGGGCGCCGAAGCCCCTCCGGGAGAGCCGGCTCTCCCTGTGGGGGCCGCTCCGGGGGCGGGCGGGCGGGCGGGCGGGCGGGGCTTGCTTCCAGGCCTGGGGAGCCCCCTGCCGGGGTCCCTTCCTGGCTGTGGGGCCTTTGGCTTCTCCCCCCCCCGGGCCGTGGCGAGAGGCCTCGGTGGTTTCCGGTTGAGGCTGCGGGGGTCTCGGGGGCTCCGGGCTGGGGGCGCAGCGTGCCTTCTCCCCTCCTCTCTCCGGGTCTGGGGTGGCGGGTGGCAACCCTTTTCCCGGCCGAGAACCAGCCGGTGGGCGCTGCCCTTCCCCCGCGGTAGAGGGGCCTTCGGGCAGGTGGGCCTTCGCGGGGCTCCGTGTGAGGCGGCCGGGGAGAGGTGGGCCCGCGGGTGGGCGTCGGGGCCGCGAGAGACGGGACACGTGGGGGCGCCCGTAGACATGGCATTGGCGGCGGCTTTGGGGCCAGCTTTTGGTTAGGTCGGGGGGCAGCACCTTCTTGAGGGGGTGCAGAGTGGCCTCCGGGATCCCCCAGGTGCCTCTGCGCCCCCCACATCCGCTGTTACACGCGGGGGGGGCTGCTCTGGAGCTTGGCTGCCGATCTGAATCCTGCTTTTGCTTCTGGGCAGAAGCGATTTGGAGTTGGGGGCGCAGAGCTCGCATTCTCACAGCCTGGGGCCCGAAAAGGAGATCAGAGGGTTTCTGTAGTTTTTGATCCCAGAGAGCTTCAGGAGAGCAGCGCTGGAGCCGCCCACTCCCACACCCCCGTAGCCCCCGACCACACATGGCTGTTGTTGGGGCGGCTTCTGTGCCCCCCCCGGTGGCCGTGTGGGCGCTCTGCGGACACGTCTGGGGCTGGGAGGCAGAGTGGGGCCTAAGTGCTAAGCCAGGTCTTCTGAGCATCCCCAGGGCAGTTTCCAGGCTTTCTTGGCACTGCAGCTGCCTTCCCAAGAGGGGCCGGGGGCCCTCTGCCCTCCCCTCCTCCGTGCCTTCCTGTCTCCGCAGAACAGTCCTCCTTGTCCAAAGTTTACCACTAGGTTAATATTTGAACCTTTTGCTCTTTGGCCTCGTGGCCCAGCTTCCCCCTCCCTGGGAATCCTGTTGGGTCTGCACGGGGCAGGGGGGAGTTACGAGGCAGTCCGACTGCAGAGGGCTTGGAGGAGGCGGTGGTGGCTGCAGGGGGTCAGTGGTGGCCCCAACTGACTATCACCTGGTTTTCTCACAGAAGGGGGCAGCGTCTGGCATTCTGGAGGGTTTGGGCAACAGAGACACACACAAGGCAAGCGGGCACAGGCCGGGGCATTTGTGGGAACGGGCTGCAGGGGTTCCTTCCCTCTCCCATGATCTCCCTTGTCTGGGAGTGAGGGGCCCCAGAGCTGTTCCGTTTGGGTCCTCTGGAACTCAAACTTTCAATTTTAACCCAGGTTTTTGCAGGCAGACCTCCAGGCAGATTGGGACCTCTGGGCAGCTCAGAGCCCGCTGGAGGAGGGGGTGGCTGGGCTTCCATTCCCCAGGAAGGTCAGGGTGTGTCTCCACGGGGCTTCTCCCGGCTCCCTTTGTTGGCCCAGAGGGGCTGGTGGATTGGGCTTGCCCTGTTCTCCCTGGGGCTTCCCTGTCACCTCCCTGGGGTGGGGGTCGGGGTAGGGTAGGGTAGGGCAGGGCTTTTCTCTTGGAAGGGGGGACCATCTGCAGCATCTCGGGCTGGCGGGCTGAAGGGCAGCTGTTTCACTCCCCAGACAGAGTGTGAGCCACTCCTTTTACCTTACAGGAAATAGACAGGAGACTGGAAAAGAAGCTGAAAATCAGCCAGAAGGAGAGGTAAGGTGGTTGGGCCATCCAGCCTGCTCTCTGGGGGCCAGTGGGAGAGAGAGAACCCCAGTGGTCTTTCACTTCCTTCAGTATAAATTGTTGCCTGAGAAAGCACCAGCCAGAGGGAGATTTGGCCTCCCTCAGCAGTGCTTTCCATTTCCAGGAGGTGGGGGCTGCTCTCCCTTCCAGTGGGGGGCGGGGAGCAGCCCCTGGGGCTTGTAGTGGGAGAGGGCTTTCGGCCAGCGAGCTCCTACCCATTGTGGGTCTCAGCCAGCCAGACCCTTTTCAGGCGGCGACACAAATTTTGCAGCAGAGGTTGCGGGGGGGGGTGTTCAGCTGGTAGGTGCTGGGCCCCTGACTCAAAGCCTGGCTTTGAGACTGGGGAGACAGGGGGGCTGTGTCTGCAGGGAAGCTGAAAAGTGCCGGGTGGAGGAGACCTCATGCTCCCCTGCCCAGAGGTGGGCACAGAGAAGGGGGGCTTCAATGTCTGACCTCCTCCAGCCACTCATACAGTTGCCTCTCTTTTCTGTGCAGAGAAGGGGGTGTTTATGGTGGGGGGGATTCCACATTTCCTCAGCTTTACAAAGCTGCTGAAATAGGACCATGTTTATCTCTTCCTCCAATTTGGTTTCTTGATCCCCAGGAAGCATCTTTGGGGGGCTCGAGGGGCAGCAGAGGATGTCACATTTTTCCTTGTTCTTCCTCTGCAGCCGGAAGTCCAAGTCCCCCCCAAAGGTGCCGATTGTGATCCAAGACGACAGCCTTCCTGCCGGGCCCCCGCCCCAGATCCGGATCCTCAAGCGGCCCACCAGCAACGGGGTCCTCGGGAACCCCAACTCCACCAGCCGCCCTGCCTTCCCAGTCAAATCACTGGCCCAGAGGGAGGCCGAGTACGCCGAGGCCCGGAAGCGGATCCTGGGCAGCGCCAGTCCTGAGGAAGAGGAGGAGGGGGGCAGCAGGACAAGCCCATCCTGGACAGGTGAGGAGGAGAGGGAGCCCCTCCACCGTGCCCCCCAGGGGCTCCCCTGATCTGCTGCCTTACACATGCCCCCCCCCGGCTTCAAGGTGGTGCAGGAGGCAGAGGCTGGCAGGGAGGGATGAGGGGAGGGGATCTGCCCCGGGTGGGAAGGGAAGGGACAATGGGGGTCCTTCCCCCTGTTCTCTGCTGCTCAATTTCTCTGCCTCTCCCCCCTCTCCGTAGGCCTACCAGGATCACCCAGCCCGACGAGGCCCGGCCAGCCAGCAATGTGATCCGGCAGCCACTGGGCCCGGATGGTTCACAGGGCTTCCGGCACCGCAGATAGGCATGGCTGCCCCACCGCCACTGGGCAGGAAGGCCGGCTGCTCCGCTCCCTCCGCCTCCCCTCCCAGCCTGGGCGGCGCTGCAGCGGAGGACAGATGGACCTGAGCGGAGGGGAGGAGGGGGACTCCCTCTGTGTCCCCCTTTGCTCTGCCCATTGTGCCCTTCAGCCCCATGCACTGTGAGCCCCGCTTTGCTCCGCCGCTGCCTCCTGCTGGCCTGCCTGCCTGGGACGACCACTGCAGCAATAATGACCGCCGTGCCGTGGGCTTCTCCCTTCAGGGGGGCTGAGCTGGGGGTCTGGATGCAGAAGCTGAGATGTTGCCTGGCCCCTCCCTTGAGGCGAGGGGCTGGGCCAGGGGGACACCTCTTTCTATCAGTATGCTGAGGGGAGCAAATGGGCCCGGAAAGAGGGGCACTTGCTAGGTTCTTAGGATGAGGCGCCTGCAGAGTGGCCGCTCGACTGGCTGATGGAGGCCGGGCACCTGGTAAGGAGGGGCTGCCTCCATCGCTGCAGCCTCTGAGCCAGCAGGTTGGAGGGGCCCTGGGTCTCCCTTCCACAGAAGCCCTCCCTGACTCACTTGGGAGCAGATCTGAGGCTTCTGCCGCTGCGTGGTGCGCGTGGAAGGGGCTGCGATGCTGCCTGGTGCTCTCAGGGGTAAAGAGAAGGCCATCCTGGCTCTCCCTAGCCCGCTTATGCTGGTGGGTCTCTGGATCACGAGGCTATAGGCTGGGGATCGGCTGTGCTGGGGCTGTCTTGTGAGGCTGCAGGAAAAGGAACCCCGTGGCCGAGTGATGGCCTCACTGGCTGGACAGGAGGGCTGAGCCAGGCGAGCTGTTGAGCCCTCAGGGGTGCCAGGGTTGGCCCCAGTGTGCTTTGAGTCCCCTTTCCCTTTATGGGAGTGCTGCTAGCCAGCCGGGGGGGCAGAAGGAGGGAGGAGTGGAGAGAGCCGTGGGGGGAATGAGCCCTTTCCTCCTCTTCCCCAGCACAGGAGAGTCCCCCAGGCGGATGGAGGTCTTGTCATGGGTCGCCCAGGGTGGGAGAAGGGAGCAGCCGTTTCTGGCCCATCCGACCCAGAGAGGGATCAGAGGAAAAGGAAGTGGGTCCCCCAGGCTCCTTCCCAGCCGTTGGCCAGAATGCAGGGAGGGGCCGTAGGTTGCGGGGAGGGCCTCTCCCTTGCTGTGTTGTTGGGGCCCCGGGGCTGGGACTGTCTGGGCCTCCCCGCCTTCTCTAGCAGCCATATTGGGGGGACTGGCTTGGCCCCCCCACCTGCCCGCCATCTCGCACCACCACCTGCAAGTGACTGTGGGCTACCTTGCTTCACTGTGTTTCCAGAGTCTGCCTTTTTGTTCTACTGTCTGGTTTCAGAGGACAGGACCCGGTTGGGTACGGGAGACCACTTTGGCTTGCTCGGGTTGGGTGTTTGACGCGCTGAGACGTGTCCTCTTGTGCTGGAACAGAAGTGGAACCTTTGCCTCTTGGGGGTGGGAGGGGAACAGGGGAGGGGGAGGGGGTATCTCTTTGTACGTCAATCCAAGATGTGTACGAAAATACTGCAACTGAGAAATTAGTCAAAAGAGTCACAGTAAAGATAACAGTAATAAAACTACCTGTGTACAAAAAGTGAAAAGTGTGGCAGGCTGTTGCTCTGTTGAGTGGCTTCCTGCTGAAATGCCTCCTCCCTGGCCAAGGAATTGCTTTGCACGTCCGGGCTGAATTGCCAGCCCGCTCTGAGCTGCCAGAGCTGGGGGGGCTCTGAGGGGAGGGCGGGGGAAGATGTTTTGTTCTACCTTTTTCCTGCAGGGTGACTTCTGTGCCATGGCTCTGGATACCGCTGGGCTGGATTTGGGTGGGTAAGAAGAAGCACAGCTGCTCCTCAGAAAGAGGAGAACCGGGGCAATAATGTTGCTTTAGACGGGGAGACGTTGCAGTTGCCTTTTCCGGGCCTCCCTTCAGTAGCCAGAAAGAACATGGCCCGTGGTAGTTAGGGAGGGCCCTGCTCTGCTGGCCCGCTTCTCTCCTCCTGCGCTTCGTGTGGGGTTGCTGCCAGCCTGCAGCCTGGGGAGCCGGGCCCTTTTCCTTAACGTTTGGGAACGGGCAGAGGGTTTGCTGCACTGCTCAGAGATTGCTCCCGACAGGGGTGTGCGCGCGCGCGCGCTTTGGGCACGTCAGGGTGTTTCCGAATAGCAAGCCCACAGAATTCTTACATACGTGGGAAAACGTTTTATAAGTGGTATTTTAAATAAATGTGTTAAACCTTTAAAAAAGTGGCCTCGTGATCCCTCTGTCTCTGTGTGGGGTTTCAGGGTGACAGGACCGTTGCTGTGGGGCACCCGTGTAATGCTGACCAGTTCCGTGCCCCAAGGGAGTGACGAGGAGCTGACCGTCCAAAGAGGCCAATGCCCTCTTTGGGGTGCAAAGCAGCTGCGTACTTTTAAGATGCCAGAGGAGGTCTGCGCACGGATCTGAGTGTGTTGTTTGCGGGGAGAAGAAATGGAGCCTTCAGGAACTGTTCGCTGGAGAGGAGGGCGGAGGTAACCGTTGTGGCCGGCCTTGCTGGCGGGGGGGGGCGTTCTTGTGCCAGGTCACCAGTAGGTTGCTCATGGCTCACACTGGGGGGAGGGTCATCGTTTGGGGCCG